>CAWUFW010006318.1:600000-856049 GCA_963921515.1 Calotriton arnoldi | reverse complement strand
TGGAATGGTGTTTTACATACTGGTCTTGGAATGGTGTTTTACATACTGGTCTTGGAATGGTGTTTTACATACTGGTCTTGGAATTGTGTTTTACATTCTGGTGCCCTATAAACACTCACTTTGGAATAGTGTTTTACATGCTGGAGCATTATAGACACTGGCCTTGGAATGGTGTTTGACATACTGGAGCATTATAGACAATGGCCTTGGAATAGTGTTTCACATACTGTAGCATTATAGACACTGGTCTTGGAATGGTGTTTTACATACTGGTCTTGGAATGGTGTTTTACATACTGGTCTTGGAATGGTGTTTTTACATACTGGTCTTGGAATGGTGTTTTACATTCTGGTGCCCTATAGACACTCACCTTGGAATAGTGTTTTACATGCTGGAGCATTATAGGCACTGGCCTTGGGATAGTGTTTCACATACTGGAGCATTATAGACACTGGCCTTGGAATAGTGTTTCACATACTGGAGCATTATAGATACTGGCCTTGGAAAGGTGTTTTACATACTGGTCTTGGAATGGTGTTTTACATACTGGTCTTGGAATGGTGTTTTACATACTGGTCTTGGAATAGTGTTTTACATTCTGGTGCCCTATAAACACTCACCTTGGAATAATGTTTTACATGCTGGAGCACTATAGACACTGGCCTTGGAATGGTGTTTCACATACTGGAGCATTATAGATACTGGCCTTGGAAAGGTGTTTTACATACTGGTCTTGGAATGGTGTTTTACATACTGGTCTTGGAATGGTGTTTTACATTCTGGTCTTGGAATGGTGTTTTACATACTGGTCTTGGAATGGTGTTTTACATACTGGTGCCCTATAGACACTCACCTTGGAATAGTGTTTTACATGCTGGTGCACTATAGACACTGGCCTTGGAATGGTGTTTTACATACTGGAGCATTATAGACACTGGCCTTGGAATGGTGTTTGACATACTGGAGCATTATAGACACTGGCCTTGGAATAGTGTTTCACATACTGGAGCATTATAGACACTGGCCTTGGAATGGTGTTTTACATACTGGTCTTGGAATGGTGTTTTACATACTGGTCTTGGAATGGTGTTTTACATACTGGTCTTGGAATAGTGTTTTACATACTGGTGCCCTATAGACACTCACCTTGGAATAGTGTTTTACATGCTGGTGCACTATAGACACTGGCCTTGGAATGGTGTTTTACATACTGGTCTTGGAATGGTGTTTTACATACTGGTCTTGGAATTGTGTTTTACATTCTGGTGCCCTATAGACACTCACCTTGGAATAGTGTTTTACATGCTGGAGCATTATAGATGCTGGCCTTGGAATGGTGTTTTACATTCTGGTGCCCTATAAACACTCACCTTAGAATAGTGTTTTACATGCTGGAGCACTATAAACACTGGCCTTGGAATGGTGTTTTACATACTGGAGCATTATAGACACTGGCCTTGGAATGGTGTTTGACATACTGGAGCATTATAGACACTGGCCTTGGAATGGTGTTTTACATACTGCCTCTTGGAATGGTGTTTTACATACTGCTCTTGAAATGGTGTTTTACATACTGGTCTTGGAATGGTGTTTTACATACTGGTCTTGGAATAGTGTTTTACATACTGGTGCCCTATAGACACTCACCTTGGAATAGTGTTTTACATGCTGGTGCACTATAGACACTGGCCTTGGAATGGTGTTTTATATACTGGTCTTGGAATGGTGTTTTACATACTGGCCTTGGAATTGTGTTTTACATACTGGTGCCCTATAGACACTCACCTTGGAATAGTGTTTTACATGCTGGTGCACTATAGACACTGGCCTTGGAATGGTGTTTTACATACTGGAGCATTATAGACACTGGCCTTGGAATGGTGTTTTACATACTGGTCTTGGAATGGTGTTTTATATACTGGTCTTGGAATGGTGTTTTACATACTGGCCTTGGAATTGTGTTTTACATACTGGTGCCCTATAGACACTCACCTTGGAATAGTGTTTTACATGCTGGTGCACTATAGACAATGGCCTTGGAATGGTGTTTTACATACTGGAGCATTATAGACACTGGCCTTGGAATAGTGTTTCACATACTGGAGCATTATAGACACTGGCCTTGGAATGGTGTTTTACATACTGGTCTTGGAATGGTGTTTTACATACTGGTCTTGGAATGGTGTTTTACATACTGGTCTTGGAATAGTGTTTTACATACTGGTGCCCTATAGACACTCACCTTGGAATAGTGTTTTACATGCTGGTGCACTATAGACACTGGCCTTGGAATGGTGTTTTACATACTGGTCTTGGAATGGTGTATTACATACTGGTCTTGGAATTGTGTTTTACATTCTGGTGCCCTATAGACACTCACCTTGGAATAGTGTTTTACATGCTGGAGCATTATAGATACTGGCCTTGGAATGGTGTTTTACATACTGGTCTTGGAATGGTGTTTTACATACAGGTCTTGGAATGGTGTTTTACATACTGGTCTTGGAATTGTGTTTTACATTCTGGTGCCCTATAGACACTCACCTTTGAATAGTGTTTTACATGCTGGAGCATTATAGATACTGGCCTTGGAATGGTGTTTTACATACTGGTCTTGGAATGGTGTTTTACATACTGGTCTTGGAATGGTGTTTTACATACTGGTCTTGGAATTGTGTTTTACATTCTGGTGCCCTATAGACACTCACCTTGGAATAGTGTTTTACATGCTGGGGCATTATAGATAGTGGCCTTGGAAAGGTGTTTTACATACTGGTCTTGGAATGGTGTTTTACATACTGGTCTTGGAATGGTGTTTTACATACTGGTCTTGGAATTGTGTTTTACATTCTGGTACCCTATTGACACTCACCTTGGAATAGTGTTTAACATGCTGGTGCACTATAGACACTGGCCTTGGAATGGTGTTTTACATACTGGTCTTGGAATGGTGTTTTACATACTGGTCTTGGAATGGTGTTTTACATACTGGTCTTGGAATTGTGTTTTACATTCTGGTGCCCTATAGACACTCACCTTGGAATAGTGTTTTACATGCTGGTGCACTATAGACACTGGCCTTGGAATGGTGTTTTACATACTGGTCTTGGAATGGTGGTTTACATACTGGTCATGGAATGGTGTTTTACATACTGGTCTTGGAATTGTGTTTTACATTCTGGTGCCCTATAGACACTCACCTTGGAATAGTGTTTTACATGCTGGAGCATTATAGACACTGGCCTTGGAATGGTGTTTGACATACTGGAGCATTATAGACACTGGCCTTGGAATAGTGTTTCACATACTGGAGCATTATAGACACTGGTCTTGGAATGGTGTTTTACATACTGGTCTTGGAATGGTGTTTTACATACTGGTCTTGGAATAGTGTTTTACATACTGGTGCCCTATGGACACTCACCTTTGAATAGTGTTTTACATGCTGGTGCACTATAGACACTGGCCTTGGAATGGTGTTTTATATACTGGTCTTGGAATGGTGTTTTACATACTGGCCTTGGAATTGTGTTTTACATACTGGTGCCCTATAGACACTCACCTTGGAATAGTGTTTTACATGCTGGTGCACTATAGACACTGGCCTTGAAATGGTGTTTTACATACTGGAGCATTATAGACACTGGCCTTGGAATGGTGTTTTACATACTGGTCTTGGAATGGTGTTTTATATACTGGTCTTGGAATGGTGTTTTACATACTGGCCTTGGAATTGTGTTTTACATACTGGTGCCCTATAGACACTCACCTTGGAATAGTGTTTTACATGCTGGTGCACTATAGACACTGGCCTTGGAATGGTGTTTTACATACTGGAGCATTATAGACACTGGCCTTGGAATAGTGTTTCACATACTGGAGCATTATAGACACTGGCCTTGGAATGGTGTTTTAGATACTGGTCTTGGAATGGTGTTTTACATACTGGTCTTGGAATGGTGTTTTACATACTGGTCTTGGAATAGTGTTTTACATACTGGTGCCCTATAGACACTCACCTTGGAATAGTGTTTTACATGCTGGTGCACTATAGACACTGGCCTTGGAATGGTGTTTTACATACTGGTCTTGGAATGGTGTATTACATACTGGTCTTGGAATTGTGTTTTACATTCTGGTGCCCTATAGACACTCACCTTGGAATAGTGTTTTACATGCTGGAGCATTATAGATACTGGCCTTGGAATGGTGTTTTACATACTGGTCTTGGAATGGTGTTTTACATACTGGTCTTGGAATGGTGTTTTACATACTGGTCTTGGAATTGTGTTTTACATTCTGGTGCCCTATAGACACTCACCTTTGAATAGTGTTTTACATGCTGGAGCATTATAGATACTGGCCTTGGAATGGTGTTTTACATACTGGTCTTGGAATGGTGTTTTACATACTGGTCTTGGAATGGTGTTTTACATACTGGTCTTGGAATTGTGTTTTACATTCTGGTGCCCTATAGACACTCACCTTGGAATAGTGTTTTACATGCTGGGGCATTATAGATAGTGGCCTTGGAAAGGTGTTTTACATACTGGTCTTGGAATGGTGTTTTACATACTGGTCTTGGAATGGTGTTTTACATACTGGTCTTGGAATTGTGTTTTACATTCTGGTGCCCTATTGACACTCACCTTGGAATAGTGTTTTACATGCTGGTGCACTATAGACACTGGCCTTGGAATGGTGTTTTACATACTGGTCTTGGAATGGTGGTTTACATACTGGTCATGGAATGGTGTTTTACATACTGGTCTTGGAATTGTGTTTTACATTCTGGTGCCCTATAGACACTCACCTTGGAATAGTGTTTTACATGCTGGAGCATTATAGATACTGGCCTTGGAAAGGTGTTTTACATACTGGTCTTGGAATGGTGTTTTACATACTGGTCTTGGAATGGTGTTTTACATACTGGTCTTGGAATGGTGTTTTACATACTGGTCTTGGAATTGTGTTTTACATTCTGGTGCCCTATAAACACTCACCTTGGAATAGTGTTTTACATGCTGGAGCATTATAGACACTGGCCTTGGAATGGTGTTTGACATACTGGAGCATTATAGACACTGGTCTTGGAATGGTGTTTTACATACTGGTCTTGGAATTGTGTTTTACATTCTGGTGCCCTATAAACACTCACCTTGGAATAGTGTTTTACATGCTGGTGCACTATAGACACTGGCCTTGGAATGGTGTTTTACATACTGGTCTTGGAATGGTGTTTTACATACTGGTCTTGGAATGGTGTTTTACATTCTGGTGCCCTATAGACACTCACCTTACAATAGTGTTTTACATGCTGGAGCATTATAGACACTGGCCTTGGGATAGTGTTTCACATACTGGAGCATTATAGACACTGGTCTTGGAATAGTGTTTCACATACTGGAGCATTATAGATACTGGCCTTGGAAAGGTGTTTTACATACTGGTCTTGGAATGGTGTTTTACATACTGGTCTTGGAATGGTATTTTACATACTGGTCTTGGAATAGTGTTTTACATTCTGGTGCCCTATAAACACTCACCTTGGAATAGTGTTTTACATGCTGGAGCACTATAGACACTGGCCTTGGAATGGTGTTTGACATACTGGAGCATTATAGATACTGGCCTTGGAAAGGTGTTTTACATACTGGTCTTGGAATGGTGTTTTACATACTGGTCTTGGAATGGTGTTTTACATTCTGGTCTTGGAATGGTGTTTTACATACTGGTCTTGGAATAGTGTTTTACATTCTGGTGCCCTATAAACACTCACCTTGGAATAGTGTTTTACATGCTGGAGCACTATAGACACTGGCCTTGGAATGGTGTTTGACATACTGGAGCATTATAGATACTGGCCTTGGAAAGGTGTTTTACATACTGGTCTTGGAATGGTGTTTTACATACTGGTCTTGGAATGGTGTTTTACATTCTGGTCTTGGAATGGTGTTTTACGTACTGGTCTTGGAATGGTGTTTTACATACTGGTGCCCTATAGACACTCACCTTGGAATAGTGTTTTACATGCTGGTGCACTATAGACACTGGCCTTGGAATGGTGTTTTACATACTGGTCTTGGAATGGTGTTTTACATACTGGTCTTGGAATTGTGTTTTACATTCTGGTGCCCTATAGACACTCACCTTGGAATAGTGTTTTACATGCTGGAGCATGATAGATACTGGCCTTGGAATGGTGTTTTACATACTGGTCTTGGAATGGTGATTTACATACTGGTCTTGGAATGGTGTTTTACATACTGGTCTTGGAATTGTGTGTTACATTCTGGTGCCCTATAGACACTCACCTTGGAATAGTGTTTTACATGCTGGGGCATTATAGATACTGGCCTTGGAAAGGTGTTTTACATACTGGTCTTGTAACGGTGTTTTACATATTGGTCTTGGAATGGTGTTTTACACACTGGTCTTGGAATGGTGTTTTACATACTGGTCTTGGAATTGTGTTTTACATTCTGGTGCCCTATTGACACTCACCTTGGAATAGTGTTTTACATGCTGGTGCACTATAGACACTGGCCTTGGAATGGTGTTCTACATACTGGTCTTGGAATGGTGTTTTACATACTGGTCTTGGAATGGTGTTTTACATACTGGTCTTGGAATTGTGTTTTACATTCTGGTGCCCTATAGACACTCACCTTGGAATAGTGTTTTACATGCTGGTGCACTATAGACACTGGCCTTGGAATGGTGTTTTACATACTGGTCTTGGAATGGTGTTTTACATACTGGTCTTGGAATGGTGTTTTACATACTGGTCTTGGAATTGTGTTTTACATTCTGGTGCCCTATAGACACTCAACTTGGAATAGTGTTATACATGCTGGAGCATTATAGATACTGGCCTTGGAACAGTGTTTTACATACTGGTCTTGGAATGGTGTTTTACATACTGGTCTTGGAATGGTGTTTTACATACTGGTCTTGGAATGGTGTTTTACATACTGGTCTTGGAATTGTGTTTTACATTCTGGTGCCCTATAAACACTCACCTTGGAATAGTGTTTTACATGCTGGAGCATTATAGACACTGGCCTTGGAATGGTGTTTTACATACTGGTCTTGGAATGGTGTTTTACATACTGGTCTTGGAATTGTGTTTTACATTCTGGTGCCCTATAGACACTCACCTTGGAATAGTGTTTTACATGCTGGGGCATTATAGATAGTGGCCTTGGAAAGGTGTTTTACATACTGGTCTTGGAATGGTGTTTTACATACTGGTCTTGGAATGGTGTTTTACATACTGGTCTTGGAATTGTGTTTTACATTCTGGTGCCCTATTGACACTCACCTTGGAATAGTGTTTTACATGCTGGTGCACTATAGACACTGGCCTTGGAATGGTGTTTTACATACTGGTCTTGGAATGGTGGTTTACATACTGGTCATGGAATGGTGTTTTACATACTGGTCTTGGAATTGTGTTTTACATTCTGGTGCCCTATAGACACTCACCTTGGAATAGTGTTTTACATGCTGGAGCATTATAGATACTGGCCTTGGAAAGGTGTTTTACATACTGGTCTTGGAATGGTGTTTTACATACTGGTCTTGGAATGGTGTTTTACATACTGGTCTTGGAATGGTGTTTTACATACTGGTCTTGGAATTGTGTTTTACATTCTGGTGCCCTATAAACACTCACCTTGGAATAGTGTTTTACATGCTGGAGCATTATAGACACTGGCCTTGGAATGGTGTTTGACATACTGGAGCATTATAGACACTGGTCTTGGAATGGTGTTTTACATACTGGTCTTGGAATTGTGTTTTACATTCTGGTGCCCTATAAACACTCACCTTGGAATAGTGTTTTACATGCTGGTGCACTATAGACACTGGCCTTGGAATGGTGTTTTACATACTGGTCTTGGAATGGTGTTTTACATACTGGTCTTGGAATGGTGTTTTACATTCTGGTGCCCTATAGACACTCACCTTGCAATAGTGTTTTACATGCTGGAGCATTATAGACACTGGCCTTGGGATAGTGTTTCACATACTGGAGCATTATAGACACTGGTCTTGGAATAGTGTTTCACATACTGGAGCATTATAGATACTGGCCTTGGAAAGGTGTTTTACATACTGGTCTTGGAATGGTGTTTTACATACTGGTCTTGGAATGGTGTTTTACATACTGGTCTTGGAATAGTGTTTTACATTCTGGTGCCCTATAAACACTCACCTTGGAATAGTGTTTTACATGCTGGAGCACTATAGACACTGGCCTTGGAATGGTGTTTGACATACTGGAGCATTATAGATACTGGCCTTGGAAAGGTGTTTTACATACTGGTCTTGGAATGGTGTTTTACATACTGGTCTTGGAATGGTGTTTTACATTCTGGTCTTGGAATGGTGTTTTACATACTGGTCTTGGAATAGTGTTTTACATTCTGGTGCCCTATAAACACTCACCTTGGAATAGTGTTTTACATGCTGGAGTACTATAGACACTGGCCTTGGAATGGTGTTTGACATACTGGAGCATTATAGATACTGGCCTTGGAAAGGTGTTTTACATACTGGTCTTGGAATGGTGTTTTACATACTGGTCTTGGAATGGTGTTTTACATTCTGGTCTTGGAATGGTGTTTTACGTACTGGTCTTGGAATGGTGTTTTACATACTGGTGCCCTATAGACACTCACCTTGGAATAGTGTTTTACATGCTGGTGCACTATAGACACTGGCCTTGGAATGGTGTTTTACATACTGGTCTTGGAATGGTGTTTTACATACTGGTCTTGGAATTGTGTTTTACATTCTGGTGCCCTATAGACACTCACCTTGGAATAGTGTTTTACATGCTGGAGCATGATAGATACTGGCCTTGGAATGGTGTTTTACATACTGGTCTTGGAATGGTGTTTTACATACTGGTCTTGGAATGGTGTTTTACATACTGGTCTTCGAATTGTGTGTTACATTCTGGTGCCCTATAGACACTCACCTTGGAATAGTGTTTTACATGCTGGGGCATTATAGATACTGGCCTTGGAAAGGTGTTTTACATACTGGTCTTGTAATGGTGTTTTACATACTGGTCTTGGAATGGTGTTTTACATACTGGTCTTGGAATGGTGTTTTACATACTGGTCTTGGAATTGTGTTTTACATTCTGGTGCCCTATTGACACTCACCTTGGAATAGTGTTTTACATGCTGGTGCACTATAGACACTGGCCTTGGAATGGTGTTTTACATACTGGTCTTGGAATGGTGTTTTACATACTGGTCTTGGAATGGTGTTTTACATACTGGTCTTGGAATTGTGTTTTTACATTCTGGTGCCCTATAGACACTCACCTTGGAATAGTGTTTTACATGCTGGTGCACTATAGACACTGGCCTTGGAATGGTGTTTTACATACTGGTCTTGGAATGGTGTTTTACATACTGGTCTTGGAATGGTGTTTTACATACTGGTCTTGGAATTGTGTTTTACATTCTGGTGCCCTATAGACACTCAACTTGGAATAGTGTTATACATGCTGGAGCATTATAGACACTGGCCTTGGAACAGTGTTTTACATACTGGTCTTGGAATGGTGTTTTACATACTGGTCTTGGAATGGTGTTTTACATACTGGTCTTGGAATGGTGTTTTACATACTGGTCTTGGAATTGTGTTTTACATTCTGGTGCCCTATAAACACTCACCTTGGAATAGTGTTTTACATGCTGGAGCATTATAGACACTGGCCTTGGAATGGTGTTTTACATACTGGTCTTGGAATGGTGTTTTACATACTGGTCTTGGAATGGTGTTTTACATACTGGTCTTGGAATTGTGTTTTACATTCTGGTGCCTCATAGACACTCACCTTGGAATAGTGTTTTACATGCTGGAGCATTATAGACACTGGCCTTGGGATAGTGTTTCACATACTGGAGCATTATAGACACTGGCCTTGGAATAGTGTTTCACATACTGGAGCATTATAGATACTGGACTTGGAAAGGTGTTTTACATACTGGTCTTGGAATGGTGTTTTACATACTGGTCTTGGAATGGTGTTTTACATACTGGTCTTGGAATGGTGTTTTACATACTGGTCTTGGAATTGTGTTTTACATTCTGGTGCCCTATAGACACTCACCTTGGAAAGGTGTTTTACATACTGGTCTTGGAATGGTGTTTTACATTCTGGTCTTGGAATGGTGTTTTACATACTGGTCTTGGAATGGTGTTTTACATACTGGTCTTGGAATGGTGTTTTACATACTGGTCTTGGAATGGTGTTTTACATACTGGTGCACTATAGACACTGGCCTTGGAATGGTGTTTTACATACTGGTCTTGGAATGGTGTTTTACATACTGGTCTTGGAATTGTGTTTTACATTCTGGTGCCCTATAGACACTCACCTTGGAATAGTGTTTTACATGCTGGTGCACTATAGACACTGGCCTTGGAATGGTGTTTTACATACTGGTCTTGGAATGGTGTATTACATACTGGTCTTGGAATTGTGTTTTACATTCTGGTGCCCTATAGACACTCACCTTGGAATAGTGTTTTACATGCTGGAGCATTATAGATACTGGCCTTGGAATGGTGTTTTACATACTGGTCTTGGAATGGTGTTTTACATACAGGTCTTGGAATGGTGTTTTACATACTGGTCTTGGAATTGTGTTTTACATTCTGGTGCCCTATAGACACTCACCTTTGAATAGTGTTTTACATGCTGGAGCATTATAGATACTGGCCTTGGAATGGTGTTTTACATACTGGTCTTGGAATGGTGTTTTACATACTGGTCTTGGAATGGTGTTTTACATACTGGTCTTGGAATTGTGTTTTACATTCTGGTGCCCTATAGACACTCACCTTGGAATAGTGTTTTACATGCTGGGGCATTATAGATAGTGGCCTTGGAAAGGTGTTTTACATACTGGTCTTGGAATGGTGTTTTACATACTGGTCTTGGAATGGTGTTTTACATACTGGTCTTGGAATTGTGTTTTACATTCTGGTACCCTATTGACACTCACCTTGGAATAGTGTTTAACATGCTGGTGCACTATAGACACTGGCCTTGGAATGGTGTTTTACATACTGGTCTTGGAATGGTGTTTTACATACTGGTCTTGGAATGGTGTTTTACATACTGGTCTTGGAATTGTGTTTTACATTCTGGTGCCCTATAGACACTCACCTTGGAATAGTGTTTTACATGCTGGTGCACTATAGACACTGGCCTTGGAATGGTGTTTTACATACTGGTCTTGGAATGGTGGTTTACATACTGGTCATGGAATGGTGTTTTACATACTGGTCTTGGAATTGTGTTTTACATTCTGGTGCCCTATAGACACTCACCTTGGAATAGTGTTTTACATGCTGGAGCATTATAGACACTGGCCTTGGAATGGTGTTTGACATACTGGAGCATTATAGACACTGGCCTTGGAATAGTGTTTCACATACTGGAGCATTATAGACACTGGTCTTGGAATGGTGTTTTACATACTGGTCTTGGAATGGTGTTTTACATACTGGTCTTGGAATAGTGTTTTACATACTGGTGCCCTATGGACACTCACCTTTGAATAGTGTTTTACATGCTGGTGCACTATAGACACTGGCCTTGGAATGGTGTTTTATATACTGGTCTTGGAATGGTGTTTTACATACTGGCCTTGGAATTGTGTTTTACATACTGGTGCCCTATAGACACTCACCTTGGAATAGTGTTTTACATGCTGGTGCACTATAGACACTGGCCTTGAAATGGTGTTTTACATACTGGAGCATTATAGACACTGGCCTTGGAATGGTGTTTTACATACTGGTCTTGGAATGGTGTTTTATATACTGGTCTTGGAATGGTGTTTTACATACTGGCCTTGGAATTGTGTTTTACATACTGGTGCCCTATAGACACTCACCTTGGAATAGTGTTTTACATGCTGGTGCACTATAGACACTGGCCTTGGAATGGTGTTTTACATACTGGAGCATTATAGACACTGGCCTTGGAATAGTGTTTCACATACTGGAGCATTATAGACACTGGCCTTGGAATGGTGTTTTAGATACTGGTCTTGGAATGGTGTTTTACATACTGGTCTTGGAATGGTGTTTTACATACTGGTCTTGGAATAGTGTTTTACATACTGGTGCCCTATAGACACTCACCTTGGAATAGTGTTTTACATGCTGGTGCACTATAGACACTGGCCTTGGAATGGTGTTTTACATACTGGTCTTGGAATGGTGTATTACATACTGGTCTTGGAATTGTGTTTTACATTCTGGTGCCCTATAGACACTCACCTTGGAATAGTGTTTTACATGCTGGAGCATTATAGATACTGGCCTTGGAATGGTGTTTTACATACTGGTCTTGGAATGGTGTTTTACATACTGGTCTTGGAATGGTGTTTTACATACTGGTCTTGGAATTGTGTTTTACATTCTGGTGCCCTATAGACACTCACCTTTGAATAGTGTTTTACATGCTGGAGCATTATAGATACTGGCCTTGGAATGGTGTTTTACATACTGGTCTTGGAATGGTGTTTTACATACTGGTCTTGGAATGGTGTTTTACATACTGGTCTTGGAATTGTGTTTTACATTCTGGTGCCCTATAGACACTCACCTTGGAATAGTGTTTTACATGCTGGGGCATTATAGATAGTGGCCTTGGAAAGGTGTTTTACATACTGGTCTTGGAATGGTGTTTTACATACTGGTCTTGGAATGGTGTTTTACATACTGGTCTTGGAATTGTGTTTTACATTCTGGTGCCCTATTGACACTCACCTTGGAATAGTGTTTTACATGCTGGTGCACTATAGACACTGGCCTTGGAATGGTGTTTTACATACTGGTCTTGGAATGGTGGTTTACATACTGGTCATGGAATGGTGTTTTACATACTGGTCTTGGAATTGTGTTTTACATTCTGGTGCCCTATAGACACTCACCTTGGAATAGTGTTTTACATGCTGGAGCATTATAGATACTGGCCTTGGAAAGGTGTTTTACATACTGGTCTTGGAATGGTGTTTTACATACTGGTCTTGGAATGGTGTTTTACATACTGGTCTTGGAATGGTGTTTTACATACTGGTCTTGGAATTGTGTTTTACATTCTGGTGCCCTATAAACACTCACCTTGGAATAGTGTTTTACATGCTGGAGCATTATAGACACTGGCCTTGGAATGGTGTTTGACATACTGGAGCATTATAGACACTGGTCTTGGAATGGTGTTTTACATACTGGTCTTGGAATTGTGTTTTACATTCTGGTGCCCTATAAACACTCACCTTGGAATAGTGTTTTACATGCTGGTGCACTATAGACACTGGCCTTGGAATGGTGTTTTACATACTGGTCTTGGAATGGTGTTTTACATACTGGTCTTGGAATGGTGTTTTACATTCTGGTGCCCTATAGACACTCACCTTACAATAGTGTTTTACATGCTGGAGCATTATAGACACTGGCCTTGGGATAGTGTTTCACATACTGGAGCATTATAGACACTGGTCTTGGAATAGTGTTTCACATACTGGAGCATTATAGATACTGGCCTTGGAAAGGTGTTTTACATACTGGTCTTGGAATGGTGTTTTACATACTGGTCTTGGAATGGTATTTTACATACTGGTCTTGGAATAGTGTTTTACATTCTGGTGCCCTATAAACACTCACCTTGGAATAGTGTTTTACATGCTGGAGCACTATAGACACTGGCCTTGGAATGGTGTTTGACATACTGGAGCATTATAGATACTGGCCTTGGAAAGGTGTTTTACATACTGGTCTTGGAATGGTGTTTTACATACTGGTCTTGGAATGGTGTTTTACATTCTGGTCTTGGAATGGTGTTTTACATACTGGTCTTGGAATAGTGTTTTACATTCTGGTGCCCTATAAACACTCACCTTGGAATAGTGTTTTACATGCTGGAGCACTATAGACACTGGCCTTGGAATGGTGTTTGACATACTGGAGCATTATAGATACTGGCCTTGGAAAGGTGTTTTACATACTGGTCTTGGAATGGTGTTTTACATACTGGTCTTGGAATGGTGTTTTACATTCTGGTCTTGGAATGGTGTTTTACGTACTGGTCTTGGAATGGTGTTTTACATACTGGTGCCCTATAGACACTCACCTTGGAATAGTGTTTTACATGCTGGTGCACTATAGACACTGGCCTTGGAATGGTGTTTTACATACTGGTCTTGGAATGGTGTTTTACATACTGGTCTTGGAATTGTGTTTTACATTCTGGTGCCCTATAGACACTCACCTTGGAATAGTGTTTTACATGCTGGAGCATGATAGATACTGGCCTTGGAATGGTGTTTTACATACTGGTCTTGGAATGGTGATTTACATACTGGTCTTGGAATGGTGTTTTACATACTGGTCTTGGAATTGTGTGTTACATTCTGGTGCCCTATAGACACTCACCTTGGAATAGTGTTTTACATGCTGGGGCATTATAGATACTGGCCTTGGAAAGGTGTTTTACATACTGGTCTTGTAACGGTGTTTTACATATTGGTCTTGGAATGGTGTTTTACACACTGGTCTTGGAATGGTGTTTTACATACTGGTCTTGGAATTGTGTTTTACATTCTGGTGCCCTATTGACACTCACCTTGGAATAGTGTTTTACATGCTGGTGCACTATAGACACTGGCCTTGGAATGGTGTTCTACATACTGGTCTTGGAATGGTGTTTTACATACTGGTCTTGGAATGGTGTTTTACATACTGGTCTTGGAATTGTGTTTTACATTCTGGTGCCCTATAGACACTCACCTTGGAATAGTGTTTTACATGCTGGTGCACTATAGACACTGGCCTTGGAATGGTGTTTTACATACTGGTCTTGGAATGGTGTTTTACATACTGGTCTTGGAATGGTGTTTTACATACTGGTCTTGGAATTGTGTTTTACATTCTGGTGCCCTATAGACACTCAACTTGGAATAGTGTTATACATGCTGGAGCATTATAGATACTGGCCTTGGAACAGTGTTTTACATACTGGTCTTGGAATGGTGTTTTACATACTGGTCTTGGAATGGTGTTTTACATACTGGTCTTGGAATGGTGTTTTACATACTGGTCTTGGAATTGTGTTTTACATTCTGGTGCCCTATAAACACTCACCTTGGAATAGTGTTTTACATGCTGGAGCATTATAGACACTGGCCTTGGAATGGTGTTTTACATACTGGTCTTGGAATGGTGTTTTACATACTGGTCTTGGAATTGTGTTTTACATTCTGGTGCCCTATAGACACTCACCTTGGAATAGTGTTTTACATGCTGGGGCATTATAGATAGTGGCCTTGGAAAGGTGTTTTACATACTGGTCTTGGAATGGTGTTTTACATACTGGTCTTGGAATGGTGTTTTACATACTGGTCTTGGAATTGTGTTTTACATTCTGGTGCCCTATTGACACTCACCTTGGAATAGTGTTTTACATGCTGGTGCACTATAGACACTGGCCTTGGAATGGTGTTTTACATACTGGTCTTGGAATGGTGGTTTACATACTGGTCATGGAATGGTGTTTTACATACTGGTCTTGGAATTGTGTTTTACATTCTGGTGCCCTATAGACACTCACCTTGGAATAGTGTTTTACATGCTGGAGCATTATAGATACTGGCCTTGGAAAGGTGTTTTACATACTGGTCTTGGAATGGTGTTTTACATACTGGTCTTGGAATGGTGTTTTACATACTGGTCTTGGAATGGTGTTTTACATACTGGTCTTGGAATTGTGTTTTACATTCTGGTGCCCTATAAACACTCACCTTGGAATAGTGTTTTACATGCTGGAGCATTATAGACACTGGCCTTGGAATGGTGTTTGACATACTGGAGCATTATAGACACTGGTCTTGGAATGGTGTTTTACATACTGGTCTTGGAATTGTGTTTTACATTCTGGTGCCCTATAAACACTCACCTTGGAATAGTGTTTTACATGCTGGTGCACTATAGACACTGGCCTTGGAATGGTGTTTTACATACTGGTCTTGGAATGGTGTTTTACATACTGGTCTTGGAATGGTGTTTTACATTCTGGTGCCCTATAGACACTCACCTTGCAATAGTGTTTTACATGCTGGAGCATTATAGACACTGGCCTTGGGATAGTGTTTCACATACTGGAGCATTATAGACACTGGTCTTGGAATAGTGTTTCACATACTGGAGCATTATAGATACTGGCCTTGGAAAGGTGTTTTACATACTGGTCTTGGAATGGTGTTTTACATACTGGTCTTGGAATGGTGTTTTACATACTGGTCTTGGAATAGTGTTTTACATTCTGGTGCCCTATAAACACTCACCTTGGAATAGTGTTTTACATGCTGGAGCACTATAGACACTGGCCTTGGAATGGTGTTTGACATACTGGAGCATTATAGATACTGGCCTTGGAAAGGTGTTTTACATACTGGTCTTGGAATGGTGTTTTACATACTGGTCTTGGAATGGTGTTTTACATTCTGGTCTTGGAATTGTGTTTTACATACTGGTCTTGGAATAGTGTTTTACATTCTGGTGCCCTATAAACACTCACCTTGGAATAGTGTTTTACATGCTGGAGTACTATAGACACTGGCCTTGGAATGGTGTTTGACATACTGGAGCATTATAGATACTGGCCTTGGAAAGGTGTTTTACATACTGGTCTTGGAATGGTGTTTTACATACTGGTCTTGGAATGGTGTTTTACATTCTGGTCTTGGAATGGTGTTTTACGTACTGGTCTTGGAATGGTGTTTTACATACTGGTGCCCTATAGACACTCACCTTGGAATAGTGTTTTACATGCTGGTGCACTATAGACACTGGCCTTGGAATGGTGTTTTACATACTGGTCTTGGAATGGTGTTTTACATACTGGTCTTGGAATTGTGTTTTACATTCTGGTGCCCTATAGACACTCACCTTGGAATAGTGTTTTACATGCTGGAGCATGATAGATACTGGCCTTGGAATGGTGTTTTACATACTGGTCTTGGAATGGTGTTTTACATACTGGTCTTGGAATGGTGTTTTACATACTGGTCTTCGAATTGTGTGTTACATTCTGGTGCCCTATAGACACTCACCTTGGAATAGTGTTTTACATGCTGGGGCATTATAGATACTGGCCTTGGAAAGGTGTTTTACATACTGGTCTTGTAATGGTGTTTTACATATTGGTCTTGGAATGGTGTTTTACACACTGGTCTTGGAATGGTGTTTTACATACTGGTCTTGGAATTGTGTTTTACATTCTGGTGCCCTATTGACACTCACCTTGGAATAGTGTTTTACATGCTGGTGCACTATAGACACTGGCCTTGGAATGGTGTTCTACATACTGGTCTTGGAATGGTGTTTTACATACTGGTCTTGGAATGGTGTTTTACATACTGGTCTTGGAATTGTGTTTTACATTCTGGTGCCCTATAGACACTCACCTTGGAATAGTGTTTTACATGCTGGTGCACTATAGACACTGGCCTTGGAATGGTGTTTTACATACTGGTCTTGGAATGGTGTTTTACATACTGGTCTTGGAATGGTGTTTACATACTGGTCTTGGAATTGTGTTTTACATTCTGGTGCCCTATAGACACTCAACTTGGAATAGTGTTATACATGCTGGAGCATTATAGATACTGGCCTTGGAACAGTGTTTTACATACTGGTCTTGGAATGGTGTTTTACATACTGGTCTTGGAATGGTGTTTTACATACTGGTCTTGGAATGGTGTTTTACATACTGGTCTTGGAATTGTGTTTTACATTCTGGTGCCCTATAAACACTCACCTTGGAATAGTGTTTTACATGCTGGAGCATTATAGACACTGGCCTTGGAATGGTGTTTTACATACTGGTCTTGGAATGGTGTTTTACATACTGGTCTTGGAATGGTGTTTTACATACTGGTCTTGGAATTGTGTTTTACATTCTGGTGCCTCATAGACACTCACCTTGGAATAGTGTTTTACATGCTGGAGCATTATAGACACTGGCCTTGGGATAGTGTTTCACATACTGGAGCATTATAGACACTGGCCTTGGAATAGTGTTTCACATACTGGAGCATTATAGATACTGGACTTGGAAAGGTGTTTTACATACTGGTCTTGGAATGGTGTTTTACATACTGGTCTTGGAATGGTGTTTTACATACTGGTCTTGGAATGGTGTTTTACATACTGGTCTTGGAATTGTGTTTTACATTCTGGTGCCCTATAGACACTCACCTTGGAAAGGTGTTTTACATACTGGTCTTGGAATGGTGTTTTACATTCTGGTCTTGGAATGGTGTTTTACATACTGGTCTTGGAATGGTGTTTTACATACTGGTCTTGGAATGGTGTTTTACATACTGGTCTTGGAATGGTGTTTTACATACTGGTGCACTATAGACACTGGCCTTGGAATGGTGTTTTACATACTGGTCTTGGAATGGTGTTTTACATACTGGTCTTGGAATTGTGTTTTACATTCTGGTGCCCTATAGACACTCACCTTGGAATAGTGTTTTACATGCTGGTGCACTATAGACACTGGCCTTGGAATGGTGTTTTACATACTGGTCTTGGAATGGTGTTTTACATACTGGTCTTGGAATTGTGTGTTACATTCTGGTGCCCTATAGACACTCACCTTGGAATAGTGTTTTACATGCTGGGGCATTATAGATACTGGCCTTGGAAAGGTGTTTTACATACTGGTCTTGTAATGGTGTTTTACATACTGGTCTTGGAATGGTGTTTTACATACTGGTCTTGGAATTGTGTTTTACATTCTGGTGCCGTATAAACACTCACCTTGGATTAGTGTTTTACATGCTGGAGCACTATAGACACTGGCCTTGGAATGGTGTTTTACATACTGGAGCATTATGGACACTGGCCTTGGAATGGTGTTTGACATACTGGAGCATTATAGACACTGGTCTTGGAATGGTGTTTGACATACTGGAGCATTATAGACACTGGCCTTGGAATAGTGTTTTACATGCTGGAGCATTATAGATACTGGCCTTGGAATGGTGTTTTACATTCTGGTGCCCTATAAACACTCACCTTGGAATAGTGTTTTACATGCTGGAGCACTATAGACACTGGCCTTGGAATGGTGTTTTACATACTGGAGCATTATAGACACTGGCCTTGGAATGGTGTTTGACATACTGGAGCATTATAGACACTGGCCTTGGAATGGTGTTTGACATACTGGAGCATTATAGACACTGGCCTTGGAATAGTGTTTCACATACTGGAGTATTATAGACACTGGCCTTGGAATGGTGTTTTACATACTGGTCTTGGAATGGTGTTTTACATACTGGTCTTGGAATGGTGTTTTACATACTGGTTTTGGAATAGTGTTTTACTTACTGGTGCCCTATAGACACTCACCTTGGAATAGTGTTTTACATGCTGGTGCACTATAGACACTGGCCTTGGAATGGTGTTTTATATACTGGTCTTGGAATGGTGTTTTACATACTGGCCTTGGAATTGTGTTTTACATACTGGTGCCCTATAGACACTCACCTTGGAATAGTGTTTTACATGCTGGTGCACTATAGACACTGGCCTTGGAATGGTGTTTTACATACTGGAGCATTATAGACACTGGCCTTGGAATGGTGTTTTACATACTGGTCTTGGAATGGTGTTTTATATACTGGTCTTGGAATGGTGTTTTACATACTGGCCTTGGAATTGTGTTTTACATACTGGTGCCCTATAGACACTCACCTTGGAATAGTGTTTTACATGCTGGTGCACTATAGACACTGGCCTTGGAATGGTGTTTTACATACTGGAGCATTATAGACACTGGCCTTGGAATAGTGTTTCACATACTGGAGCATTATAGACACTGGCCTTGGAATGGTGTTTTACATACTGGTCTTGGAATGGTGTTTTACATACTGGTCTTGGAATGGTGTTTTACATACTGGTCTTGGAATAGTGTTTTACATACTGGTGCCCTATAGACACTCACCTTGGAATAGTGTTTTACATGCTGGTGCACTATAGACACTGGCCTTGGAATGGTGTTTTACATACTGGTCTTGGAATGGTGTTTTACATACTGGTCTTGGAATTGTGTTTTACATTCTGGTGCCCTATAGACACTCACCTTGGAATAGTGTTTTACATGCTGGCGCATTATAGATACTGGCCTTGGAATGGTGTTTTACATACTGGTCTTGGAATGGTGTTTTACATACTGGTCTTGGAATGGTGTTTTACATACTGGTCTTGGAATTGTGTTTTACATTCTGGTGCCCTATTGACTCTCACCTTTGAATAGTGTTTTACATGCTGGAGCATTATAGATACTGGCCTTGGAATGGTGTTTTACATACTGGTCTTGGAATGGTGTTTTACATACTGGTCTTGGAATGGTGTTTTACATACTGGTCTTGGAATTGTGTTTTACATTCTGGTGCCCTATAGACACTCACCTTGGAATAGTGTTTTACATGCTGGGGCATTATAGATACTGGCCTTGGAAAGGTGTTTTACATACTGGTCTTGGAATGGTGTTTTACATACTGGTCTTGGAATGGTGTTTTACATACTGGTCTTGGAATTGTGTTTTACATTCTGGTGCCCTATTGACACTCACCTTGGAATAGTGTTTTACATGCTGGTGCACTATAGACACTGGCCTTGGAATGGTGTTTTACATACTGGTCTTGGAATGGTGTTTTACATACTGGTCTTGGAATGGTGTTTTACATACTGGAGCATTATAGACACTGGCCTTGGAATGGTGTTTGACATACTGGAGCATTATAGACACTGGCCTTGGAATGGTGTTTGACATACTGGAGCATTATAGACACTGGCCTTGGAATAGTGTTTCACATACTGGAGTATTATAGACACTGGCCTTGGAATGGTGTTTTACATACTGGTCTTGGAATGGTGTTTTACATACTGGTCTTGGAATGGTGTTTTACATACTGGTTTTGGAATAGTGTTTTACTTACTGGTGCCCTATAGACACTCACCTTGGAATAGTGTTTTACATGCTGGTGCACTATAGACACTGACCTTGGAATGGTGTTTTATATACTGGTCTTGGAATGGTGTTTTACATACTGGCCTTGGAATTGTGTTTTACATACTGGTGCCCTATAGACACTCACCTTGGAATAGTGTTTTACATGCTGGTGCACTATAGACACTGGCCTTGGAATGGTGTTTTACATACTGGAGCATTATAGACACTGGCCTTGGAATGGTGTTTTACATACTGGTCTTGGAATGGTGTTTTATATACTGGTCTTGGAATGGTGTTTTACATACTGGCCTTGGAATTGTGTTTTACATACTGGTGCCCTATAGACACTCACCTTGGAATAGTGTTTTACATGCTGGTGCACTATAGACACTGGCCTTGGAATGGTGTTTTACATACTGGAGCATTATAGACACTGGCCTTGGAATAGTGTTTCACATACTGGAGCATTATAGACACTGGCCTTGGAATGGTGTTTTACATACTGGTCTTGGAATGGTGTTTTACATACTGGTCTTGGAATGGTGTTTTACATACTGGTCTTGGAATAGTGTTTTACATACTGGTGCCCTATAGACACTCACCTTGGAATAGTGTTTTACATGCTGGTGCACTATAGACACTGGCCTTGGAATGGTGTTTTACATACTGGTCTTGGAATGGTGTTTTACATACTGGTCTTGGAATTGTGTTTTACATTCTGGTGCCCTATAGACACTCACCTTGGAATAGTGTTTTACATGCTGGAGCATTATAGATACTGGCCTTGGAATGGTGTTTTACATACTGGTCTTGGAATGGTGTTTTACATACTGGTCTTGGAATGGTGTTTTACATACTGGTCTTGGAATTGTGTTTTACATTCTGGTGCCCTATTGACTCTCACCTTTGAATAGTGTTTTACATGCTGGAGCATTATAGATACTGGCCTTGGAATGGTGTTTTACATACTGGTCTTGGAATGGTGTTTTACATACTGGTCTTGGAATGGTGTTTTACATACTGGTCTTGGAATTGTGTTTTACATTCTGGTGCCCTATAGACACTCACCTTGGAATAGTGTTTTACATGCTGGGGCATTATAGATACTGGCCTTGGAAAGGTGTTTTACATACTGGTCTTGGAATGGTGTTTTACATACTGGTCTTGGAATGGTGTTTTACATACTGGTCTTGGAATTGTGTTTTACATTCTGGTGCCCTATTGACACTCACCTTGGAATAGTGTTTTACATGCTGGTGCACTATAGACACTGGCCTTGGAATGGTGTTTTACATACTGGTCTTGGAATGGTGTTTTACATACTGGTCTTGGAATGGTGTTTTACATACTGGTCTTGGAATTGTGTTTTACATTCTGGTGCCCTATAGACACTCACCTTGGAATAGTGTTTTACATGCTGGTGCACTATAGACACTGGCCTTGGAATGGTGTTTTACATACTGGTCTTGGAATGGTGTTTTACATACTGGTCATGGAATAGTGTTTTACATACTGGTCTTGGAATTGTGTTTTACATTCTGGTGCCCTATAGACACTCACCTTGGAATATTGTTTTACATGCTGGAGCATTATAGATATTGGCCTTGGAAAGGTGTTTTACATTCTTGTCTTGGAATGGTGTTTTACATACCGGTCTTGGAATGGTGTTTTACATACTGGTCTTGGAATGGTGTTTTACATACTGGTCTTGGAATGGTGTTTTACATACTGGTCTTGGAATTGTGTTTTACATTCTGGTGCCCTATAAACACTCACTTTGGAATAGTGTTTTACATGCTGGAGCATTATAGACACTGGCCTTGGAATGGTGTTTGACATACTGGAGCATTATAGACAATGGCCTTGGAATAGTGTTTCACATACTGTAGCATTATAGACACTGGTCTTGGAATGGTGTTTTACATACTGGTCTTGGAATGGTGTTTTACATACTGGTCTTGGAATGGTGTTTTACATACTGGTCTTGGAATGGTGTTTTACATTCTGGTGCCCTATAGACACTCACCTTGGAATAGTGTTTTACATGCTGGAGCATTATAGGCACTGGCCTTGGGATAGTGTTTCACATACTGGAGCATTATAGACACTGGCCTTGGAATAGTGTTTCACATACTGGAGCATTATAGATACTGGCCTTGGAAAGGTGTTTTACATACTGGTCTTGGAATGGTGTTTTACATACTGGTCTTGGAATGGTGTTTTACATACTGGTCTTGGAATAGTGTTTTACATTCTGGTGCCCTATAAACACTCACCTTGGAATAATGTTTTACATGCTGGAGCACTATAGACACTGGCCTTGGAATGGTGTTTCACATACTGGAGCATTATAGATACTGGCCTTGGAAAGGTGTTTTACATACTGGTCTTGGAATGGTGTTTTACATACTGGTCTTGGAATGGTGTTTTACATTCTGGTCTTGGAATGGTGTTTTACATACTGGTCTTGGAATGGTGTTTTACATACTGGTGCCCTATAGACACTCACCTTGGAATAGTGTTTTACATGCTGGTGCACTATAGACACTGGCCTTGGAATGGTGTTTTACATACTGGAGCATTATAGACACTGGCCTTGGAATGGTGTTTGACATACTGGAGCATTATAGACACTGGCCTTGGAATAGTGTTTCACATACTGGAGCATTATAGACACTGGCCTTGGAATGGTGTTTTACATACTGGTCTTGGAATGGTGTTTTACATACTGGTCTTGGAATGGTGTTTTACATACTGGTCTTGGAATAGTGTTTTACATACTGGTGCCCTATAGACACTCACCTTGGAATAGTGTTTTACATGCTGGTGCACTATAGACACTGGCCTTGGAATGGTGTTTTACATACTGGTCTTGGAATGGTGTTTTACATACTGGTCTTGGAATTGTGTTTTACATTCTGGTGCCCTATAGACACTCACCTTGGAATAGTGTTTTACATGCTGGAGCATTATAGATGCTGGCCTTGGAATGGTGTTTTACATTCTGGTGCCCTATAAACACTCACCTTAGAATAGTGTTTTACATGCTGGAGCACTATAAACACTGGCCTTGGAATGGTGTTTTACATACTGGAGCATTATAGACACTGGCCTTGGAATGGTGTTTGACATACTGGAGCATTATAGACACTGGCCTTGGAATGGTGTTTTACATACTGCTCTTGGAATGGTGTTTTACATACTGCTCTTGAAATGGTGTTTTACATACTGGTCTTGGAATGGTGTTTTACATACTGGTCTTGGAATAGTGTTTTACATACTGGTGCCCTATAGACACTCACCTTGGAATAGTGTTTTACATGCTGGTGCACTATAGACACTGGCCTTGGAATGGTGTTTTATATACTGGTCTTGGAATGGTGTTTTACATACTGGCCTTGGAATTGTGTTTTACATACTGGTGCCCTATAGACACTCACCTTGGAATAGTGTTTTACATGCTGGTGCACTATAGACACTGGCCTTGGAATGGTGTTTTACATACTGGAGCATTATAGACACTGGCCTTGGAATGGTGTTTTACATACTGGTCTTGGAATGGTGTTTTATATACTGGTCTTGGAATGGTGTTTTACATACTGGCCTTGGAATTGTGTTTTACATACTGGTGCCCTATAGACACTCACCTTGGAATAGTGTTTTACATGCTGGTGCACTATAGACAATGGCCTTGGAATGGTGTTTTACATACTGGAGCATTATAGACACTGGCCTTGGAATAGTGTTTCACATACTGGAGCATTATAGACACTGGCCTTGGAATGGTGTTTTACATACTGGTCTTGGAATGGTGTTTTACATACTGGTCTTGGAATGGTGTTTTACATACTGGTCTTGGAATAGTGTTTTACATACTGGTGCCCTATAGACACTCACCTTGGAATAGTGTTTTACATGCTGGTGCACTATAGACACTGGCCTTGGAATGGTGTTTTACATACTGGTCTTGGAATGGTGTATTACATACTGGTCTTGGAATTGTGTTTTACATTCTGGTGCCCTATAGACACTCACCTTGGAATAGTGTTTTACATGCTGGAGCATTATAGATACTGGCCTTGGAATGGTGTTTTACATACTGGTCTTGGAATGGTGTTTTACATACAGGTCTTGGAATGGTGTTTTACATACTGGTCTTGGAATTGTGTTTTACATTCTGGTGCCCTATAGACACTCACCTTTGAATAGTGTTTTACATGCTGGAGCATTATAGATACTGGCCTTGGAATGGTGTTTTACATACTGGTCTTGGAATGGTGTTTTACATACTGGTCTTGGAATGGTGTTTTACATACTGGTCTTGGAATTGTGTTTTACATTCTGGTGCCCTATAGACACTCACCTTGGAATAGTGTTTTACATGCTGGGGCATTATAGATAGTGGCCTTGGAAAGGTGTTTTACATACTGGTCTTGGAATGGTGTTTTACATACTGGTCTTGGAATGGTGTTTTACATACTGGTCTTGGAATTGTGTTTTACATTCTGGTGCCCTATTGACACTCACCTTGGAATAGTGTTTAACATGCTGGTGCACTATAGACACTGGCCTTGGAATGGTGTTTTACATACTGGTCTTGGAATGGTGTTTTACATACTGGTCTTGGAATGGTGTTTTACATACTGGTCTTGGAATTGTGTTTTACATTCTGGTGCCCTATAGACACTCACCTTGGAATAGTGTTTTACATGCTGGTGCACTATAGACACTGGCCTTGGAATGGTGTTTTACATACTGGTCTTGGAATGGTGGTTTACATACTGGTCATGGAATGGTGTTTTACATACTGGTCTTGGAATTGTGTTTTACATTCTGGTGCCCTATAGACACTCACCTTGGAATAGTGTTTTACATGCTGGAGCATTATAGACACTGGCCTTGGAATGGTGTTTGACATACTGGAGCATTATAGACACTGGCCTTGGAATAGTGTTTCACATACTGGAGCATTATAGACACTGGTCTTGGAATGGTGTTTTACATACTGGTCTTGGAATGGTGTTTTACATACTGGTCTTGGAATAGTGTTTTACATACTGGTGCCCTATGGACACTCACCTTTGAATAGTGTTTTACATGCTGGTGCACTATAGACACTGGCCTTGGAATGGTGTTTTATATACTGGTCTTGGAATGGTGTTTTACATACTGGCCTTGGAATTGTGTTTTACATACTGGTGCCCTATAGACACTCACCTTGGAATAGTGTTTTACATGCTGGTGCACTATAGACACTGGCCTTGAAATGGTGTTTTACATACTGGAGCATTATAGACACTGGCCTTGGAATGGTGTTTTACATACTGGTCTTGGAATGGTGTTTTATATACTGGTCTTGGAATGGTGTTTTACATACTGGCCTT
The DNA here is from genome assembly GCA_963921515.1 of Calotriton arnoldi. Taxonomy (NCBI): domain Eukaryota; kingdom Metazoa; phylum Chordata; class Amphibia; order Caudata; family Salamandridae; genus Calotriton; species Calotriton arnoldi. Next base: position 829,595 of record CAWUFW010006318.1, on the reverse strand, counting down.
GGAATTGTGTTTTACATACTGGTGCCCTATAGACACTCACCTTGGAATAGTGTTTTACATGCTGGTGCACTATAGACACTGGCCTTGGAATGGTGTTTTACATACTGGAGCATTATAGACACTGGCCTTGGAATAGTGTTTCACATACTGGAGCATTATAGACACTGGCCTTGGAATGGTGTTTTAGATACTGGTCTTGGAATGGTGTTTTACATACTGGTCTTGGAATGGTGTTTTACATACTGGTCTTGGAATAGTGTTTTACATACTGGTGCCCTATAGACACTCACCTTGGAATAGTGTTTTACATGCTGGTGCACTATAGACACTGGCCTTGGAATGGTGTTTTACATACTGGTCTTGGAATGGTGTATTACATACTGGTCTTGGAATTGTGTTTTACATTCTGGTGCCCTATAGACACTCACCTTGGAATAGTGTTTTACATGCTGGAGCATTATAGATACTGGCCTTGGAATGGTGTTTTACATACTGGTCTTGGAATGGTGTTTTACATACTGGTCTTGGAATGGTGTTTTACATACTGGTCTTGGAATTGTGTTTTACATTCTGGTGCCCTATAGACACTCACCTTTGAATAGTGTTTTACATGCTGGAGCATTATAGATACTGGCCTTGGAATGGTGTTTTACATACTGGTCTTGGAATGGTGTTTTACATACTGGTCTTGGAATGGTGTTTTACATACTGGTCTTGGAATTGTGTTTTACATTCTGGTGCCCTATAGACACTCACCTTGGAATAGTGTTTTACATGCTGGGGCATTATAGATAGTGGCCTTGGAAAGGTGTTTTACATACTGGTCTTGGAATGGTGTTTTACATACTGGTCTTGGAATGGTGTTTTACATACTGGTCTTGGAATTGTGTTTTACATTCTGGTGCCCTATTGACACTCACCTTGGAATAGTGTTTTACATGCTGGTGCACTATAGACACTGGCCTTGGAATGGTGTTTTACATACTGGTCTTGGAATGGTGGTTTACATACTGGTCATGGAATGGTGTTTTACATACTGGTCTTGGAATTGTGTTTTACATTCTGGTGCCCTATAGACACTCACCTTGGAATAGTGTTTTACATGCTGGAGCATTATAGATACTGGCCTTGGAAAGGTGTTTTACATACTGGTCTTGGAATGGTGTTTTACATACTGGTCTTGGAATGGTGTTTTACATACTGGTCTTGGAATGGTGTTTTACATACTGGTCTTGGAATTGTGTTTTACATTCTGGTGCCCTATAAACACTCACCTTGGAATAGTGTTTTACATGCTGGAGCATTATAGACACTGGCCTTGGAATGGTGTTTGACATACTGGAGCATTATAGACACTGGTCTTGGAATGGTGTTTTACATACTGGTCTTGGAATTGTGTTTTACATTCTGGTGCCCTATAAACACTCACCTTGGAATAGTGTTTTACATGCTGGTGCACTATAGACACTGGCCTTGGAATGGTGTTTTACATACTGGTCTTGGAATGGTGTTTTACATACTGGTCTTGGAATGGTGTTTTACATTCTGGTGCCCTATAGACACTCACCTTACAATAGTGTTTTACATGCTGGAGCATTATAGACACTGGCCTTGGGATAGTGTTTCACATACTGGAGCATTATAGACACTGGTCTTGGAATAGTGTTTCACATACTGGAGCATTATAGATACTGGCCTTGGAAAGGTGTTTTACATACTGGTCTTGGAATGGTGTTTTACATACTGGTCTTGGAATGGTATTTTACATACTGGTCTTGGAATAGTGTTTTACATTCTGGTGCCCTATAAACACTCACCTTGGAATAGTGTTTTACATGCTGGAGCACTATAGACACTGGCCTTGGAATGGTGTTTGACATACTGGAGCATTATAGATACTGGCCTTGGAAAGGTGTTTTACATACTGGTCTTGGAATGGTGTTTTACATACTGGTCTTGGAATGGTGTTTTACATTCTGGTCTTGGAATGGTGTTTTACATACTGGTCTTGGAATAGTGTTTTACATTCTGGTGCCCTATAAACACTCACCTTGGAATAGTGTTTTACATGCTGGAGCACTATAGACACTGGCCTTGGAATGGTGTTTGACATACTGGAGCATTATAGATACTGGCCTTGGAAAGGTGTTTTACATACTGGTCTTGGAATGGTGTTTTACATACTGGTCTTGGAATGGTGTTTTACATTCTGGTCTTGGAATGGTGTTTTACGTACTGGTCTTGGAATGGTGTTTTACATACTGGTGCCCTATAGACACTCACCTTGGAATAGTGTTTTACATTCTGGTGCACTATAGACACTGGCCTTGGAATGGTGTTTTACATACTGGTCTTGGAATGGTGTTTTACATACTGGTCTTGGAATTGTGTTTTACATTCTGGTGCCCTATAGACACTCACCTTGGAATAGTGTTTTACATGCTGGAGCATGATAGATACTGGCCTTGGAATGGTGTTTTACATACTGGTCTTGGAATGGTGATTTACATACTGGTCTTGGAATGGTGTTTTACATACTGGTCTTGGAATTGTGTGTTACATTCTGGTGCCCTATAGACACTCACCTTGGAATAGTGTTTTACATGCTGGGGCATTATAGATACTGGCCTTGGAAAGGTGTTTTACATACTGGTCTTGTAACGGTGTTTTACATATTGGTCTTGGAATGGTGTTTTACACACTGGTCTTGGAATGGTGTTTTACATACTGGTCTTGGAATTGTGTTTTACATTCTGGTGCCCTATTGACACTCACCTTGGAATAGTGTTTTACATGCTGGTGCACTATAGACACTGGCCTTGGAATGGTGTTCTACATACTGGTCTTGGAATGGTGTTTTACATACTGGTCTTGGAATGGTGTTTTACATACTGGTCTTGGAATTGTGTTTTACATTCTGGTGCCCTATAGACACTCACCTTGGAATAGTGTTTTACATGCTGGTGCACTATAGACACTGGCCTTGGAATGGTGTTTTACATACTGGTCTTGGAATGGTGTTTTACATACTGGTCTTGGAATGGTGTTTTACATACTGGTCTTGGAATTGTGTTTTACATTCTGGTGCCCTATAGACACTCAACTTGGAATAGTGTTATACATGCTGGAGCATTATAGATACTGGCCTTGGAACAGTGTTTTACATACTGGTCTTGGAATGGTGTTTTACATACTGGTCTTGGAATGGTGTTTTACATACTGGTCTTGGAATGGTGTTTTACATACTGGTCTTGGAATTGTGTTTTACATTCTGGTGCCCTATAAACACTCACCTTGGAATAGTGTTTTACATGCTGGAGCATTATAGACACTGGCCTTGGAATGGTGTTTTACATACTGGTCTTGGAATGGTGTTTTACATACTGGTCTTGGAATTGTGTTTTACATTCTGGTGCCCTATAGACACTCACCTTGGAATAGTGTTTTACATGCTGGGGCATTATAGATAGTGGCCTTGGAAAGGTGTTTTACATACTGGTCTTGGAATGGTGTTTTACATACTGGTCTTGGAATGGTGTTTTACATACTGGTCTTGGAATTGTGTTTTACATTCTGGTGCCCTATTGACACTCACCTTGGAATAGTGTTTTACATGCTGGTGCACTATAGACACTGGCCTTGGAATGGTGTTTTACATACTGGTCTTGGAATGGTGGTTTACATACTGGTCATGGAATGGTGTTTTACATACTGGTCTTGGAATTGTGTTTTACATTCTGGTGCCCTATAGACACTCACCTTGGAATAGTGTTTTACATGCTGGAGCATTATAGATACTGGCCTTGGAAAGGTGTTTTACATACTGGTCTTGGAATGGTGTTTTACATACTGGTCTTGGAATGGTGTTTTACATACTGGTCTTGGAATGGTGTTTTACATACTGGTCTTGGAATTGTGTTTTACATTCTGGTGCCCTATAAACACTCACCTTGGAATAGTGTTTTACATGCTGGAGCATTATAGACACTGGCCTTGGAATGGTGTTTGACATACTGGAGCATTATAGACACTGGTCTTGGAATGGTGTTTTACATACTGGTCTTGGAATTGTGTTTTACATTCTGGTGCCCTATAAACACTCACCTTGGAATAGTGTTTTACATGCTGGTGCACTATAGACACTGGCCTTGGAATGGTGTTTTACATACTGGTCTTGGAATGGTGTTTTACATACTGGTCTTGGAATGGTGTTTTACATTCTGGTGCCCTATAGACACTCACCTTGCAATAGTGTTTTACATGCTGGAGCATTATAGACACTGGCCTTGGGATAGTGTTTCACATACTGGAGCATTATAGACACTGGTCTTGGAATAGTGTTTCACATACTGGAGCATTATAGATACTGGCCTTGGAAAGGTGTTTTACATACTGGTCTTGGAATGGTGTTTTACATACTGGTCTTGGAATGGTGTTTTACATACTGGTCTTGGAATAGTGTTTTACATTCTGGTGCCCTATAAACACTCACCTTGGAATAGTGTTTTACATGCTGGAGCACTATAGACACTGGCCTTGGAATGGTGTTTGACATACTGGAGCATTATAGATACTGGCCTTGGAAAGGTGTTTTACATACTGGTCTTGGAATGGTGTTTTACATACTGGTCTTGGAATGGTGTTTTACATTCTGGTCTTGGAATGGTGTTTTACATACTGGTCTTGGAATAGTGTTTTACATTCTGGTGCCCTATAAACACTCACCTTGGAATAGTGTTTTACATGCTGGAGTACTATAGACACTGGCCTTGGAATGGTGTTTGACATACTGGAGCATTATAGATACTGGCCTTGGAAAGGTGTTTTACATACTGGTCTTGGAATGGTGTTTTACATACTGGTCTTGGAATGGTGTTTTACATTCTGGTCTTGGAATGGTGTTTTACGTACTGGTCTTGGAATGGTGTTTTACATACTGGTGCCCTATAGACACTCACCTTGGAATAGTGTTTTACATGCTGGTGCACTATAGACACTGGCCTTGGAATGGTGTTTTACATACTGGTCTTGGAATGGTGTTTTACATACTGGTCTTGGAATTGTGTTTTACATTCTGGTGCCCTATAGACACTCACCTTGGAATAGTGTTTTACATGCTGGAGCATGATAGATACTGGCCTTGGAATGGTGTTTTACATACTGGTCTTGGAATGGTGTTTTACATACTGGTCTTGGAATGGTGTTTTACATACTGGTCTTCGAATTGTGTGTTACATTCTGGTGCCCTATAGACACTCACCTTGGAATAGTGTTTTACATGCTGGGGCATTATAGATACTGGCCTTGGAAAGGTGTTTTACATACTGGTCTTGGAATGGTGTTTTACATACTGGTCTTGGAATGGTGTTTTACATACTGGTCTTGGAATAGTGTTTTACATTCTGGTGCCCTATAAACACTCACCTTGGAATAGTGTTTTACATGCTGGAGCACTATAGACACTGGCCTTGGAATGGTGTTTGACATACTGGAGCATTATAGATACTGGCCTTGGAAAGGTGTTTTACATACTGGTCTTGGAATGGTGTTTTACATACTGGTCTTGGAATGGTGTTTTACATTCTGGTCTTGGAATGGTGTTTTACATACTGGTCTTGGAATAGTGTTTTACATTCTGGTGCCCTATAAACACTCACCTTGGAATAGTGTTTTACATGCTGGAGTACTATAGACACTGGCCTTGGAATGGTGTTTGACATACTGGAGCATTATAGATACTGGCCTTGGAAAGGTGTTTTACATACTGGTCTTGGAATGGTGTTTTACATACTGGTCTTGGAATGGTGTTTTACATTCTGGTCTTGGAATGGTGTTTTACGTACTGGTCTTGGAATGGTGTTTTACATACTGGTGCCCTATAGACACTCACCTTGGAATAGTGTTTTACATGCTGGTGCACTATAGACACTGGCCTTGGAATGGTGTTTTACATACTGGTCTTGGAATGGTGTTTTACATACTGGTCTTGGAATTGTGTTTTACATTCTGGTGCCCTATAGACACTCACCTTGGAATAGTGTTTTACATGCTGGAGCATGATAGATACTGGCCTTGGAATGGTGTTTTACATACTGGTCTTGGAATGGTGTTTTACATACTGGTCTTGGAATGGTGTTTTACATACTGGTCTTCGAATTGTGTGTTACATTCTGGTGCCCTATAGACACTCACCTTGGAATAGTGTTTTACATGCTGGGGCATTATAGATACTGGCCTTGGAAAGGTGTTTTACATACTGGTCTTGTAATGGTGTTTTACATATTGGTCTTGGAATGGTGTTTTACACACTGGTCTTGGAATGGTGTTTTACATACTGGTCTTGGAATTGTGTTTTACATTCTGGTGCCCTATTGACACTCACCTTGGAATAGTGTTTTACATGCTGGTGCACTATAGACACTGGCCTTGGAATGGTGTTCTACATACTGGTCTTGGAATGGTGTTTTACATACTGGTCTTGGAATGGTGTTTTACATACTGGTCTTGGAATTGTGTTTTACATTCTGGTGCCCTATAGACACTCACCTTGGAATAGTGTTTTACATGCTGGTGCACTATAGACACTGGCCTTGGAATGGTGTTTTACATACTGGTCTTGGAATGGTGTTTTACATACTGGTCTTGGAATGGTGTTTTACATACTGGTCTTGGAATTGTGTTTTACATTCTGGTGCCCTATAGACACTCAACTTGGAATAGTGTTATACATGCTGGAGCATTATAGATACTGGCCTTGGAACAGTGTTTTACATACTGGTCTTGGAATGGTGTTTTACATACTGGTCTTGGAATGGTGTTTTACATACTGGTCTTGGAATGGTGTTTTACATACTGGTCTTGGAATTGTGTTTTACATTCTGGTGCCCTATAAACACTCACCTTGGACTAGTGTTTTACATGCTGGAGCATTATAGACACTGGCCTTGGAATGGTGTTTTACATACTGGTCTTGGAATGGTGTTTTACATACTGGTCTTGGAATGGTGTTTTACATACTGGTCTTGGAATTGTGTTTTACATTCTGGTGCCTCATAGACACTCACCTTGGAATAGTGTTTTACATGCTGGAGCATTATAGACACTGGCCTTGGGATAGTGTTTCACATACTGGAGCATTATAGACACTGGCCTTGGAATAGTGTTTCACATACTGGAGCATTATAGATACTGGACTTGGAAAGGTGTTTTACATACTGGTCTTGGAATGGTGTTTTACATACTGGTCTTGGAATGGTGTTTTACATACTGGTCTTGGAATGGTGTTTTACATACTGGTCTTGGAATTGTGTTTTACATTCTGGTGCCCTATAGACACTCACCTTGGAAAGGTGTTTTACATACTGGTCTTGGAATGGTGTTTTACATTCTGGTCTTGGAATGGTGTTTTACATACTGGTCTTGGAATGGTGTTTTACATACTGGTCTTGGAATGGTGTTTTACATACTGGTCTTGGAATGGTGTTTTACATACTGGTGCACTATAGACACTGGCCTTGGAATGGTGTTTTACATACTGGTCTTGGAATGGTGTTTTACATACTGGTCTTGGAATTGTGTTTTACATTCTGGTGCCCTATAGACACTCACCTTGGAATAGTGTTTTACATGCTGGTGCACTATAGACACTGGCCTTGGAATGGTGTTTTACATACTGGTCTTGGAATGGTGTTTTACATACTGGTCTTGGAATTGTGTGTTACATTCTGGTGCCCTATAGACACTCACCTTGGAATAGTGTTTTACATGCTGGGGCATTATAGATACTGGCCTTGGAAAGGTGTTTTACATACTGGTCTTGTAATGGTGTTTTACATACTGGTCTTGGAATGGTGTTTTACATACTGGTCTTGGAATTGTGTTTTACATTCTGGTGCCGTATAAACACTCACCTTGGATTAGTGTTTTACATGCTGGAGCACTATAGACACTGGCCTTGGAATGGTGTTTTACATACTGGAGCATTATAGACACTGGCCTTGGAATGGTGTTTGACATACTGGAGCATTATAGACACTGGCCTTGGAATGGTGTTTGACATACTGGAGCATTATAGACACTGGCCTTGGAATAGTGTTTTACATGCTGGAGCATTATAGATACTGGCCTTGGAATGGTGTTTTACATTCTGGTGCCCTATAAACACTCACCTTGGAATAGTGTTTTACATGCTGGAGCACTATAGACACTGGCCTTGGAATGGTGTTTTACATACTGGAGCATTATAGACACTGGCCTTGGAATGGTGTTTGACATACTGGAGCATTATAGACACTGGCCTTGGAATGGTGTTTGACATACTGGAGCATTATAGACACTGGCCTTGGAATAGTGTTTCACATACTGGAGCATTATAGACACTGGCCTTGGAATGGTGTTTTACATACTGGTCTTGGAATGGTGTTTTACATACTGGTCTTGGAATGGTGTTTTACATACTGGTCTTGGAATAGTGTTTTACATACTGGTGCCCTATAGACACTCACCTTGGAATAGTGTTTTACATGCTGGTGCACTATAGACACTGGCCTTGGAATGGTGTTTTACATACTGGTCTTGGAATGGTGTATTACATACTGGTCTTGGAATTGTGTTTTACATTCTGGTGCCCTATAGACACTCACCTTGGAATAGTGTTTTACATGCTGGAGCATTATAGATACTGGCCTTGGAATGGTGTTTTACATACTGGTCTTGGAATGGTGTTTTACATACTGGTCTTTTAATGGTGTTTTACATACTGGTCTTGGAATTGTGTTTTACATTCTGGTGCCCTATAGACACTCACCTTTGAATAGTGTTTTACATGCTGGAGCATTATAGATACTGGCCTTGGAAAGGTGTTTTACATCCTGGTCTTGGAATGGTGTTTTACATACTGGTCTTGGAATGGTGTTTTACATACTGGTCTTGGAATTGTGTTTTACATTCTGGTGCCCTATTGACACTCACCTTGGAATAGTGTTTTACATGCTGGTGCACTATAGACACTGGCCTTGGAATGGTGTTTTACATACTGGTCTTGGAATGGTGGTTTACATACTGGTCATGGAATGGTGTTTTACATACTGGTCTTGGAATTGTGTTTTACATTCTGGTGCCCTATAGACACTCACCTTGGAAAGGTGTTTTACATACTGGTCTTGGAATGGTGTTTTACATTCTGGTCTTGGAATGGTGTTTTACATACTGGTCTTGGAATGGTGTTTTACATACTGGTCTTGGAATGGTGTTTTACATACTGGTCTTGGAATGGTGTTTTACATACTGGTGCACTATAGACACTGGCCTTGGAATGGTGTTTTACATACTGGTCTTGGAATGGTGTTTTACATACTGGTCTTGGAATTGTGTTTTACATTCTGGTGCCCTATAGACACTCACCTTGGAATAGTGTTTTACATGCTGGTGCACTATAGACACTGGCCTTGGAATGGTGTTTTACATACTGGTCTTGGAATGGTGTTTTACATACTGGTCTTGGAATTGTGTGTTACATTCTGGTGCCCTATAGACACTCACCTTGGAATAGTGTTTTACATGCTGGGGCATTATAGATACTGGCCTTGGAAAGGTGTTTTACATACTGGTCTTGTAATGGTGTTTTACATACTGGTCTTGGAATGGTGTTTTACATACTGGTCTTGGAATTGTGTTTTACATTCTGGTGCCGTATAAACACTCACCTTGGATTAGTGTTTTACATGCTGGAGCACTATAGACACTTGCCTTGGAATGGTGTTTTACATACTGGAGCATTATAGACACTGGCCTTGGAATGGTGTTTGACATACTGGAGCATTATAGACACTGGCCTTGGAATGGTGTTTGACATACTGGAGCATTATAGACACTGGCCTTGGAATAGTGTTTTACATGCTGGAGCATTATAGATACTGGCCTTGGAATGGTGTTTTACATTCTGGTGCCCTAAAAACACTCACCTTGGAATAGTGTTTTACATGCTGGAGCACTATAGACACTGGCCTTGGAATGGTGTTTTACATACTGGAGCATTATAGACACTGGCCTTGGAATGGTGTTTGACATACTGGAGCATTATAGGCACTGGCCTTGGAATGGTGTTTGACATACTGGAGCATTATAGACACTGGCCTTGGAATAGTGTTTCACATACTGGAGCATTATAGACACTGGCCTTGGAATGGTGTTTTACATACTGGTCTTGGAATGGTGTTTTACATACTGGTCTTGGAATGGTGTTTTACATACTGGTTTTGGAATAGTGTTTTACTTACTGGTGCCCTATAGACACTCACCTTGGAATAGTGTTTTACATGCTGGTGCACTATAGACACTGGCCTTGGAATGGTGTTTTATATACTGGTCTTGGAATGGTGTTTTACATACTGGCCTTGGAATTGTGTTTTACATACTGGTGCCCTATAGACACTCACCTTGGAATAGTGTTTTACATGCTGGTGCACTATAGACACTGGCCTTGGAATGGTGTTTTACATACTGGAGCATTATAGACACTGGCCTTGGAATGGTGTTTTACATACTGGTCTTGGAATGGTGTTTTATATACTGGTCTTGGAATGGTGTTTTACATACTGGCCTTGGAATTGTGTTTTACATACTGGTGCCCTATAGACACTCACCTTGGAATAGTGTTTTACATGCTGGTGCACTATAGACACTGGCCTTGGAATGGTGTTTTACATACTGGAGCATTATAGACACTGGCCTTGGAATAGTGTTTCACATACTGGAGCATTATAGACACTGGCCTTGGAATGGTGTTTTACATACTGGTCTTGGAATGGTGTTTTACATACTGGTCTTGGAATGGTGTTTTACATACTGGTCTTGGAATAGTGTTTTACATACTGGTGCCCTATAGACACTCACCTTGGAATAGTGTTTTACATGCTGGTGCACTATAGACACTGGCCTTGGAATGGTGTTTTACATACTGGTCTTGGAATGGTGTGTTACATACTGGTCTTGGAATTGTGTTTTACATTCTGGTGCCCTATAGACACTCACCTTGGAATAGTGTTTTACATGCTGGAGCATTATAGATACTGGCCTTGGAATGGTGTTTTACATACTGGTCTTGGAATGGTGTTTTACATACTGGTCTTGGAATGGTGTTTTACATACTGGTCTTGGAATTGTGTTTTACATTCTGGTGCCCTATTGACTCTCACCTTTGAATAGTGTTTTACATGCTGGAGCATTATAGATACTGGCCTTGGAATGGTGTTTTACATACTGGTCTTGGAATGGTGTTTTACATACTGGTCTTGGAATGGTGTTTTACATACTGGTCTTGGAATTGTGTTTTACATTCTGGTGCCCTGTAGACACTCACCTTGGAATAGTGTTTTACATGCTGGGGCATTATAGATAGTGGCCTTGGAAAGGTGTTTTACATACTGGTCTTGGAATGGTGTTTTACATACTGGTCTTGGAATGGTGTTTTACATACTGGTCTTGGAATTGTGTTTTACATTCTGGTGCCCTATTGACACTCACCTTGGAATAGTGTTTTACATGCTGGTGCACTATAGACACTGGCCTTGGAATGGTGTTTTACATACTGGTCTTGGAATGGTGTTTTACATACTGGTCTTGGAATGGTGTTTTACATACTGGTCTTGGAATTGTGTTTTACATTCTGGTGCCCTATAGACACTCACCTTGGAATAGTGTTTTACATGCTGGTGTACTATAGACACTGTCCTTGGAATGGTGTTTTACATACTGGTCTTGGAATGGTGGTTTACATACTGGTCATGGAATGATGTTTTACATACTGGTCTTGGAATTGTGTTTTACATTGTGGTGCCCTATAGACACTCACCTTGGAATAGTGTTTTACATGCTGGAGCATTATAGACACTGGCCTTGGAATGGTGTTTGACATACTGGAGCATTATAGACACTGGCTTTGGAATAGTGTTTCACATACTTGAGCATTATAGACACTGGCCTTGGAATGGTGTTTTACATACTGGTCTTGGAATGGTGTTTTATATACTGGTCTTGGAATTGTGTTTTACATACTGGTGCCCTATAGACACTCACCTTGGAATAGTGTTTTACATGCTGGTGCACTATAGACACTGGCCTTGGAATGGTGTTTTACATACTGGAGCATTATAGACACTGGCCTTGGAATGGTGTTTTACATACTGGTCTTGGAATGGTGTTTTACATACTGGTCTTGGAATGGTGTTTTACATACTGGTCTTGGAATAGTGTTTTACATACTGGTGCCCTATAGACACTCACCTTGGAATAGTGTTTTACATGCTGGTGCACTATAGACACTGGCCTTGGAATGGTGTTTTACATACTGGTCTTGGAATGGTGTATTACATACTGGTCTTGGAATTGTGTTTTACATTCTGGTGCCCTATAGACACTCACCTTGGAATAGTGTTTTACATGCTGGAGCATTATAGATACTGGCCTTGGAATGGTGTTTTACATACTGGTCTTGGAATGGTGTTTTACATACTGGTCTTTTAATGATGTTTTACATACTGGTCTTGGAATTGTGTTTTACATTCTGGTGCCCTATAGACACTCACCTTTGAATAGTGTTTTACATGCTGGAGCATTATAGATACTGGCCTTGGAAAGGTGTTTTACATACTGGTCTTGGAATGGTGTTTTACATACTGGTCTTGGAATGGTGTTTTACATACTGGTCTTGGAATGGTGTTTTACATACTGGTCTTGGAATTGTGTTTTACATTCTGGTGCCCTATTGACACTCACCTTGGAATAGTGTTTTACATGCTGGTGCACTATAGACACTGGCCTTGGAATGGTGTTTTACATACTGGTCTTGGAATGGTGGTTTACATACTGGTCATGGAATGGTGTTTTACATACTGGTCTTGGAATTGTGTTTTACATTCTGGTGCCCTATAGACACTCACCTTGGAAAGGTGTTTTACATACTGGTCTTGGAATGGTGTTTTACATTCTGGTCTTGGAATGGTGTTTTACATACTGGTCTTGGAATGGTGTTTTACATACTGGTCTTGGAATGGTGTTTTACATACTGGTCTTGGAATGGTGTTTTACATACTGGTCTTGGAATGGTGTTTTACATACTGGTGCACTATAGACACTGGCCTTGGAATGGTGTTTTACATACTGGTCTTGGAATGGTGTTTTACATACTGGTCTTGGAATTGTGTTTTACATTCTGGTGCCCTATAGACACTCACCTTGGAATAGTGTTTTACATGCTGGTGCACTATAGACACTGGCCTTGGAATGGTGTTTTACATACTGGTCTTGGAATGGTGTTTTACATACTGGTCTTGGAATTGTGTGTTACATTCTGGTGCCCTATAGACACTCACCTTGGAATAGTGTTTTACATGCTGGGGCATTATAGATACTGGCCTTGGAAAGGTGTTTTACATACTGGTCTTGTAATGGTGTTTTACATACTGGTCTTGGAATGGTGTTTTACATACTGGTCTTGGAATTGTGTTTTACATTCTGGTGCCGTATAAACACTCACCTTGGATTAGTGTTTTACATGCTGGAGCACTATAGACACTGGCCTTGGAATGGTGTTTTACATACTGGAGCATTATAGACACTGGCCTTGGAATGGTGTTTGACATACTGGAGCATTGTAGACACTGGTCTTGGAATGGTGTTTGACATACTGGAGCATTATAGACACTGGCCTTGGAATAGTGTTTTACATGCTGGAGCATTATAGATACTGGCCTTGGAATGGTGTTTTACATTCTGGTGCCCTATAAACACTCACCTTGGAATAGTGTTTTACATGCTGGAGCACTATAGACACTGGCCTTGGAATGGTGTTTTACATACTGGAGCATTATAGACACTGGCCTTGGAATGGTGTTTGACATACTGGAGCATTATAGACACTTGCCTTGGAATGGTGTTTGACATACTGGAGCATTATAGACACTGGCCTTGGAATAGTGTTTCACATACTGGAGTATTATAGACACTGGCCTTGGAATGGTGTTTTACATACTGGTCTTGGAATGGTGTTTTACATACTGGTCTTGGAATGGTGTTTTACATACTGGTTTTGGAATAGTGTTTTACTTACTGGTGCCCTATAGACACTCACCTTGGAATAGTGTTTTACATGCTGGTGCACTATAGACACTGGCCTTGGAATGGTGTTTTATATACTGGTCTTGGAATGGTGTTTTACATACTGGCCTTGGAATTGTGTTTTACATACTGGTGCCCTATAGACACTCACCTTGGAATAGTGTTTTACATGCTGGTGCACTATAGACACTGGCCTTGGAATGGTGTTTTACATACTGGAGCATTATAGACACTGGCCTTGGAATGGTGTTTTACATACTGGTCTTGGAATGGTGTTTTATATACTGGTCTTGGAATGGTGTTTTACATACTGGCCTTGGAATTGTGTTTTACATACTGGTGCCCTATAGACACTCACCTTGGAATAGTGTTTTACATGCTGGTGCACTATAGACACTGGCCTTGGAATGGTGTTTTACATACTGGAGCATTATAGACACTGGCCTTGGAATAGTGTTTCACATACTGGAGCATTATAGACACTGGCCTTGGAATGGTGTTTTACATACTGGTCTTGGAATGGTGTTTTACATACTGGTCTTGGAATGGTGTTTTACATACTGGTCTTGGAATAGTGTTTTACATACTGGTGCCCTATAGACACTCACCTTGGAATAGTGTTTTACATGCTGGTGCACTATAGACACTGGCCTTGGAATGGTGTTTTACATACTGGTCTTGGAATGGTGTTTTACATACTGGTCTTGGAATTGTGTTTTACATTCTGGTGCCCTATAGACACTCACCTTGGAATAGTGTTTTACATGCTGGAGCATTATAGATACTGGCCTTGGAATGGTGTTTTACATACTGGTCTTGGAATGGTGTTTTACATACTGGTCTTGGAATGGTGTTTTACATACTGGTCTTGGAATTGTGTTTTACATTCTGGTGCCCTATTGACTCTCACCTTTGAATAGTGTTTTACATGCTGGAGCATTATAGATACTGGCCTTGGAATGGTGTTTTACATACTGGTCTTGGAATGGTGTTTTACATACTGGTCTTGGAATGGTGTTTTACATACTGGTCTTGGAATTGTGTTTTACATTCTGGTGCCCTATAGACACTCACCTTGGAATAGTGTTTTACATGCTGGGGCATTATAGATACTGGCCTTGGAAAGGTGTTTTACATACTGGTCTTGGAATGGTGTTTTACATACTGGTCTTGGAATGGTGTTTTACATACTGGTCTTGGAATTGTGTTTTACATTCTGGTGCCCTATTGACACTCACCTTGGAATAGTGTTTTACATGCTGGTGCACTATAGACACTGGCCTTGGAATGGTGTTTTACATACTGGTCTTGGAATGGTGTTTTACATACTGGTCTTGGAATGGTGTTTTACATACTGGAGCATTATAGACACTGGCCTTGGAATGGTGTTTGACATACTGGAGCATTATAGACACTGGCCTTGGAATGGTGTTTGACATACTGGAGCATTATAGACACTGGCCTTGGAATAGTGTTTCACATACTGGAGTATTATAGACACTGGCCTTGGAATGGTGTTTTACATACTGGTCTTGGAATGGTGTTTTACATACTGGTCTTGGAATGGTGTTTTACATACTGGTTTTGGAATAGTGTTTTACTTACTGGTGCCCTATAGACACTCACCTTGGAATAGTGTTTTACATGCTGGTGCACTATAGACACTGACCTTGGAATGGTGTTTTATATACTGGTCTTGGAATGGTGTTTTACATACTGGCCTTGGAATTGTGTTTTACATACTGGTGCCCTATAGACACTCACCTTGGAATAGTGTTTTACATGCTGGTGCACTATAGACACTGGCCTTGGAATGGTGTTTTACATACTGGAGCATTATAGACACTGGCCTTGGAATGGTGTTTTACATACTGGTCTTGGAATGGTGTTTTATATACTGGTCTTGGAATGGTGTTTTACATACTGGCCTTGGAATTGTGTTTTACATACTGGTGCCCTATAGACACTCACCTTGGAATAGTGTTTTACATGCTGGTGCACTATAGACACTGGCCTTGGAATGGTGTTTTACATACTGGAGCATTATAGACACTGGCCTTGGAATAGTGTTTCACATACTGGAGCATTATAGACACTGGCCTTGGAATGGTGTTTTACATACTGGTCTTGGAATGGTGTTTTACATACTGGTCTTGGAATGGTGTTTTACATACTGGTCTTGGAATAGTGTTTTACATACTGGTGCCCTATAGACACTCACCTTGGAATAGTATTTTACATGCTGGTGCACTATAGACACTGGCCTTGGAATGGTGTTTTACATACTGGTCTTGGAATGGTGTTTTACATACTGGTTTTGGAATTGTGTTTTACATTCTGGTGCCCTATAGACACTCACCTTGGAATAGTGTTTTACATGCTGGAGCATTATAGATACTGGCCTTGGAATGGTGTTTTACATACTGGTCTTGGAATGGTGTTTTACATACTGGTCTTGGAATGGTGTTTTACATACTGGTCTTGGAATTGTGTTTTACATTCTGGTGCCCTATTGACTCTCACCTTTGAATAGTGTTTTACATGCTGGAGCATTATAGATACTGGCCTTGGAATGGTGTTTTACATACTGGTCTTGGAATGGTGTTTTACATACTGGTCTTGGAATGGTGTTTTACATACTGGTCTTGGAATTGTGTTTTACATTCTGGTGCCCTATAGACACTCACCTTGGAATAGTGTTTTACATGCTGGGGCATTATAGATACTGGCCTTGGAAAGGTGTTTTACATACTGGTCTTGGAATGGTGTTTTACATACTGGTCTTGGAATGGTGTTTTACATACTGGTCTTGGAATTGTGTTTTACATTCTGGTGCCCTATTGACACTCACCTTGGAATAGTGTTTTACATGCTGGTGCACTATAGACACTGGCCTTGGAATGGTGTTTTACATACTGGTCTTGGAATGGTGTTTTACATACTGGTCTTGGAATGGTGTTTTACATACTGGTCTTGGAATTGTGTTTTACATTCTGGTGCCCTATAGACACTCACCTTGGAATAGTGTTTTACATGCTGGTGCACTATAGACACTGGCCTTGGAATGGTGTTTTACATACTGGTCTTGGAATGGTGTTTTACATACTGGTCATGGAATAGTGTTTTACATACTGGTCTTGGAATTGTGTTTTACATTCTGGTGCCCTATAGACACTCACCTTGGAATAGTGTTTTACATGCTGGAGCATTATAGATATTGGCCTTGGAAAGGTGTTTTACATTCTTGTCTTGGAATGGTGTTTTACATACCGGTCTTGGAATGGTGTTTTACATACTGGTCTTGGAATGGTGTTTTACATACTGGTCTTGGAATGGTGTTTTACATACTGGTCTTGGAATTGTGTTTTACATTCTGGTGCCCTATAAACACTCACTTTGGAATAGTGTTTTACATGCTGGAGCATTATAGACACTGGCCTTGGAATGGTGTTTGACATACTGGAGCATTATAGACAATGGCCTTGGAATAGTGTTTCACATACTGTAGCATTATAGACACTGGTCTTGGAATGGTGTTTTACATACTGGTCTTGGAATGGTGTTTTACATACTGGTCTTGGAATGGTGTTTTACATACTGGTCTTGGAATGGTGTTTTACATTCTGGTGCCCTATAGACACTCACCTTGGAATAGTGTTTTACATGCTGGAGCATTATAGGCACTGGCCTTGGGATAGTGTTTCACATACTGGAGCATTATAGACACTGGCCTTGGAATAGTGTTTCACATACTGGAGCATTATAGATACTGGCCTTGGAAAGGTGTTTTACATACTGGTCTTGGAATGGTGTTTTACATACTGGTCTTGGAATGGTGTTTTACATACTGGTCTTGGAATAGTGTTTTACATTCTGGTGCCCTATAAACACTCACCTTGGAATAATGTTTTACATGCTGGAGCACTATAGACACTGGCCTTGGAATGGTGTTTGACATACTGGAGCATTATAGATACTGGCCTTGGAAAGGTGTTTTACATACTGGTCTTGGAATGGTGTTTTACATACTGGTCTTGGAATGGTGTTTTACATTCTGGTCTTGGAATGGTGTTTTACATACTGGTCTTGGAATGGTGTTTTACATACTGGTGCCCTATAGACACTCACCTTGGAATAGTGTTTTACATGCTGGTGCACTATAGACACTGGCCTTGGAATGGTGTTTTACATACTGGAGCATTATAGACACTGGCCTTGGAATGGTGTTTGACATACTGGAGCATTATAGACACTGGCCTTGGAATAGTGTTTCACATACTGGAGCATTATAGACACTGGCCTTGGAATGGTGTTTTACATACTGGTCTTGGAATGGTGTTTTACATACTGGTCTTGGAATGGTGTTTTACATACTGGTCTTGGAATAGTGTTTTACATACTGGTGCCCTATAGACACTCACCTTGGAATAGTGTTTTACATGCTGGTGCACTATAGACACTGGCCTTGGAATGGTGTTTTACATACTGGTCTTGGAATGGTGTTTTACATACTGGTCTTGGAATTGTGTTTTACATTCTGGTGCCCTATAGACACTCACCTTGGAATAGTGTTTTACATGCTGGAGCATTATAGATGCTGGCCTTGGAATGGTGTTTTACATTCTGGTGCCCTATAAACACTCACCTTAGAATAGTGTTTTACATGCTGGAGCACTATAAACACTGGCCTTGGAATGGTGTTTTACATACTGGAGCATTATAGACACTGGCCTTGGAATGGTGTTTGACATACTGGAGCATTATAGACACTGGCCTTGGAATGGTGTTTTACATACTGCTCTTGGAATGGTGTTTTACATACTGCTCTTGAAATGGTGTTTTACATACTGGTCTTGGAATGGTGTTTTACATACTGGTCTTGGAATAGTGTTTTACATACTGGTGCCCTATAGACACTCACCTTGGAATAGTGTTTTACATGCTGGTGCACTATAGACACTGGCCTTGGAATGGTGTTTTATATACTGGTCTTGGAATGGTGTTTTACATACTGGCCTTGGAATTGTGTTTTACATACTGGTGCCCTATAGACACTCACCTTGGAATAGTGTTTTACATGCTGGTGCACTATAGACACTGGCCTTGGAATGGTGTTTTACATACTGGAGCATTATAGACACTGGCCTTGGAATGGTGTTTTACATACTGGTCTTGGAATGGTGTTTTATATACTGGTCTTGGAATGGTGTTTTACATACTGGCCTTGGAATTGTGTTTTACATACTGGTGCCCTATAGACACTCACCTTGGAATAGTGTTTTACATGCTGGTGCACTATAGACAATGGCCTTGGAATGGTGTTTTACATACTGGAGCATTATAGACACTGGCCTTGGAATAGTGTTTCACATACTGGAGCATTATAGACACTGGCCTTGGAATGGTGTTTTACATACTGGTCTTGGAATGGTGTTTTACATACTGGTCTTGGAATGGTGTTTTACATACTGGTCTTGGAATAGTGTTTTACATACTGGTGCCCTATAGACACTCACCTTGGAATAGTGTTTTACATGCTGGTGCACTATAGACACTGGCCTTGGAATGGTGTTTTACATACTGGTCTTGGAATGGTGTATTACATACTGGTCTTGGAATTGTGTTTTACATTCTGGTGCCCTATAGACACTCACCTTGGAATAGTGTTTTACATGCTGGAGCATTATAGATACTGGCCTTGGAATGGTGTTTTACATACTGGTCTTGGAATGGTGTTTTACATACAGGTCTTGGAATGGTGTTTTACATACTGGTCTTGGAATTGTGTTTTACATTCTGGTGCCCTATAGACACTCACCTTTGAATAGTGTTTTACATGCTGGAGCATTATAGATACTGGCCTTGGAATGGTGTTTTACATACTGGTCTTGGAATGGTGTTTTACATACTGGTCTTGGAATGGTGTTTTACATACTGGTCTTGGAATTGTGTTTTACATTCTGGTGCCCTATAGACACTCACCTTGGAATAGTGTTTTACATGCTGGGGCATTATAGATAGTGGCCTTGGAAAGGTGTTTTACATACTGGTCTTGGAATGGTGTTTTACATACTGGTCTTGGAATGGTGTTTTACATACTGGTCTTGGAATTGTGTTTTACATTCTGGTGCCCTATAGACACTCACCTTGGAATAGTGTTTTACATGCTGGAGCATTATAGACACTGGCCTTGGAATGGTGTTTGACATACTGGAGCATTATAGACACTGGACTTGGAATAGTGTTTCACATACTGGAGCATTATAGACACTGGTCTTGGAATGGTGTTTTACATACTGGTCTTGGAATGGTGTTTTACATACTGGTCTTGGAATAGTGTTTTACATACTGGTGCCCTATGGACACTCACCTTTGAATAGTGTTTTACATGCTGGTGCACTATAGACACTGGCCTTGGAATGGTGTTTTATATACTGGTCTTGGAATGGTGTTTTACATACTGGCCTTGGAATTGTGTTTTACATACTGGTGCCCTATAGACACTCACCTTGGAATAGTGTTTTACATGCTGGTGCACTATAGACACTGGCCTTGAAATGGTGTTTTACATACTGGAGCATTATAGACACTGGCCTTGGAATGGTGTTTTACATACTGGTCTTGGAATGGTGTTTTATATACTGGTCTTGGAATGGTGTTTTACATACTGGCCTTGGAATTGTGTTTTACATACTGGTGCCCTATAGACACTCACCTTGGAATAGTGTTTTACATGCTGGTGCACTATAGACACTGGCCTTGGAATGGTGTTTTACATACTGGAGCATTATAGACACTGGCCTTGGAATAGTGTTTCACATACTGGAGCATTATAGACACTGGCCTTGGAATGGTGTTTTAGATACTGGTCTTGGAATGGTGTTTTACATACTGGTCTTGGAATGGTGTTTTACATACTGGTCTTGGAATAGTGTTTTACATACTGGTGCCCTATAGACACTCACCTTGGAATAGTGTTTTACATGCTGGTGCACTATAGACACTGGCCTTGGAATGGTGTTTTACATACTGGTCTTGGAATGGTGTATTACATACTGGTCTTGGAATTGTGTTTTACATTCTGGTGCCCTATAGACACTCACCTTGGAATAGTGTTTTACATGCTGGAGCATTATAGATACTGGCCTTGGAATGGTGTTTTACATACTGGTCTTGGAATGGTGTTTTACATACTGGTCTTGGAATGGTGTTTTACATACTGGTCTTGGAATTGTGTTTTACATTCTGGTGCCCTATAGACACTCACCTTTGAATAGTGTTTTACATGCTGGAGCATTATAGATACTGGCCTTGGAATGGTGTTTTACATACTGGTCTTGGAATGGTGTTTTACATACTGGTCTTGGAATGGTGTTTTACATACTGGTCTTGGAATTGTGTTTTACATTTTGGTGCCCTATAGACACTCACCTTGGAATAGTGTTTTACATGCTGGGGCATTATAGATAGTGGCCTTGGAAAGGTGTTTTACATACTGGTCTTGGAATGGTGTTTTACATACTGGTCTTGGAATGGTGTTTTACATACTGGTCTTGGAATTGTGTTTTACATTCTGGTGCCCTATTGACACTCACCTTGGAATAGTGTTTTACATGCTGGTGCACTATAGACACTGGCCTTGGAATGGTGTTTTACATACTGGTCTTGGAATGGTGGTTTACATACTGGTCATGGAATGGTGTTTTACATACTGGTCTTGGAATTGTGTTTTACATTCTGGTGCCCTATAGACACTCACCTTGGAAGAGTGTTTTACATGCTGGAGCATTATAGATACTGGCCTTGGAAAGGTGTTTTACATACTGGTCTTGGAATGGTGTTTTACATACTGGTCTTGGAATTGTGTTTTACATTCTGGTGCCCTATAGACACTCACCTTGGAATAGTGTTTTACATGCTGGAGCATGATAGATACTGGCCTTGGAATGGTGTTTTACATACTGGTCTTGGAATGGTGATTTACATACTGGTCTTGGAATGGTGTTTTACATACTGGTCTTGGAATTGTGTGTTACATTCTGGTGCCCTATAGACACTCACCTTGGAATAGTGTTTTACATGCTGGGGCATTATAGATACTGGCCTTGGAAAGGTGTTTTACATACTGGTCTTGTAACGGTGTTTTACATATTGGTCTTGGAATGGTGTTTTACACACTGGTCTTGGAATGGTGTTTTACATACTGGTCTTGGAATTGTGTTTTACATTCTGGTGCCCTATTGACACTCACCTTGGAATAGTGTTTTACATGCTGGTGCACTATAGACACTGGCCTTGGAATGGTGTTCTACATACTGGTCTTGGAATGGTGTTTTACATACTGGTCTTGGAATGGTGTTTTACATACTGGTCTTGGAATTGTGTTTTACATTCTGGTGCCCTATAGACACTCACCTTGGAATAGTGTTTTACATGCTGGTGCACTATAGACACTGGCCTTGGAATGGTGTTTTACATACTGGTCTTGGAATGGTGTTTTACATACTGGTCTTGGAATGGTGTTTTACATACTGGTCTTGGAATTGTGTTTTACATTCTGGTGCCCTATAGACACTCAACTTGGAATAGTGTTATACATGCTGGAGCATTATAGATACTGGCCTTGGAACAGTGTTTTACATACTGGTCTTGGAATGGTGTTTTACATACTGGTCTTGGAATGGTGTTTTACATACTGGTCTTGGAATTGTGTTTCACATTCTGGTGCCCTATAAACACTCACCTTGGAATAGTGTTTTACATGCTGGAGCATTATAGACACTGGCCTTGGAATGGTGTTTTACATACTGGTCTTGGAATGGTGTTTTACATACTGGTCTTGGAATTGTGTTTTACATTCTGGTGCCCTATAGACACTCACCTTGGAATAGTGTTTTACATGCTGGGGCATTATAGATAGTGGCCTTGGAAAGGTGTTTTACATACTGGTCTTGGAATGGTGTTTTACATACTGGTCTTGGAATGGTGTTTTACATACTGGTCTTGGAATTGTGTTTTACATTCTGGTGCCCTATTGACACTCACCTTGGAATAGTGTTTTACATGCTGGTGCACTATAGTCACTGGCCTTGGAATGGTGTTTTACATACTGGTCTTGGAATGGTGGTTTACATACTGGTCATGGAATGGTGTTTTACATACTGGTCTTGGAATTGTGTTTTACATTCTGGTGCCCTATAGACACTCACCTTGGAATAGTGTTTTACATGCTGGAGCATTATAGATACTGGCCTTGGAAAGGTGTTTTACATACTGGTCTTGGAATGGTGTTTTACATACTGGTCTTGGAATGGTGTTTTACATACTGGTCTTGGAATTGTGTTTTACATTCTGGTGCCCTATAAACACTCACCTTGGAATAGTGTTTTACATGCTGGAGCATTATAGACACTGGCCTTGGAATGGTGTTTGACATACTGGAGCATTATAGACACTGGTCTTGGAATGGTGTTTTACATACTGGTCTTGGAATTGTGTTTTACATTCTGGTGCCCTATAAACACTCACCTTGGAATAGTGTTTTACATGCTGGTGCACTATAGACACTGGCCTTGGAATGGTGTTTTACATACTGGTCTTGGAATGGTGTTTTACATACTGGTCTTGGAATGGTGTTTTACATTCTGGTGCCCTATAGACACTCACCTTGCAATAGTGTTTTACATGCTGGAGCATTATAGACACTGGCCTTGGGATAGTGTTTCACATACTGGAGCATTATAGACACTGGTCTTGGAATAGTGTTTCACATACTGGAGCATTATAGATACTGGCCTTGGAAAGGTGTTTTACATACTGGTCTTGGAATGGTGTTTTACATACTGGTCTTGGAATGGTGTTTTACATACTGGTCTTGGAATAGTGTTTTACATTCTGGTGCCCTATAAACACTCACCTTGGAATAGTGTTTTACATGCTGGAGCACTATAGACACTGGCCTTGGAATGGTGTTTGACATACTGGAGCATTATAGATACTGGCCTTGGAAAGGTGTTTTACATACTGGTCTTGGAATGGTGTTTTACATACTGGTCTTGGAATGGTGTTTTACATTCTGGTCTTGGAATGGTGTTTTACATACTGGTCTTGGAATAGTGTTTTACATTCTGGTGCCCTATAAACACTCACCTTGGAATAGTGTTTTACATGCTGGAGTACTATAGACACTGGCCTTGGAATGGTGTTTGACATACTGGAGCATTATAGATACTGGCCTTGGAAAGGTGTTTTACATACTGGTCTTGGAATGGTGTTTTACATACTGGTCTTGGAATGGTGTTTTACATTCTGGTCTTGGAATGGTGTTTTACGTACTGGTCTTGGAATGGTGTTTTACATACTGGTGCCCTATAGACACTCACCTTGGAATAGTGTTTTACATGCTGGTGCACTATAGACACTGGCCTTGGAATGGTGTTTTACATACTGGTCTTGGAATGGTGTTTTACATACTGGTCTTGGAATTGTGTTTTACATTCTGGTGCCCTATAGACACTCACCTTGGAATAGTGTTTTACATGCTGGAGCATGATAGATACTGGCCTTGGAATGGTGTTTTACATACTGGTCTTGGAATGGTGTTTTACATACTGGTCTTGGAATGGTGTTTTACATACTGGTCTTCGAATTGTGTGTTACATTCTGGTGCCCTATAGACACTCACCTTGGAATAGTGTTTTACATGCTGGGGCATTATAGATACTGGCCTTGGAAAGGTGTTTTACATACTGGTCTTGTAATGGTGTTTTACATATTGGTCTTGGAATGGTGTTTTACACACTGGTCTTGGAATGGTGTTTTACATACTGGTCTTGGAATTGTGTTTTACATTCTGGTGCCCTATTGACACTCACCTTGGAATAGTGTTTTACATGCTGGTGCACTATAGACACTGGCCTTGGAATGGTGTTCTACATACTGGTCTTGGAATGGTGTTTTACATACTGGTCTTGGAATGGTGTTTTACATACTGGTCTTGGAATTGTGTTTTACATTCTGGTGCCCTATAGACACTCACCTTGGAATAGTGTTTTACATGCTGGTGCACTATAGACACTGGCCTTGGAATGGTGTTTTACATACTGGTCTTGGAATGGTGTTTTACATACTGGTCTTGGAATGGTGTTTTACATACTGGTCTTGGAATTGTGTTTTACATTCTGGTGCCCTATAGACACTCAACTTGGAATAGTGTTATACATGCTGGAGCATTATAGATACTGGCCTTGGAACAGTGTTTTACATACTGGTCTTGGAATGGTGTTTTACATACTGGTCTTGGAATGGTGTTTTACATACTGGTCTTGGAATGGTGTTTTACATACTGGTCTTGGAATTGTGTTTTACATTCTGGTGCCCTATAAACACTCACCTTGGAATAGTGTTTTACATGCTGGAGCATTATAGACACTGGCCTTGGAATGGTGTTTTACATACTGGTCTTGGAATGGTGTTTTACATACTGGTCTTGGAATGGTGTTTTACATACTGGTCTTGGAATTGTGTTTTACATTCTGGTGCCTCATAGACACTCACCTTGGAATAGTGTTTTACATGCTGGAGCATTATAGACACTGGCCTTGGGATAGTGTTTCACATACTGGAGCATTATAGACACTGGCCTTGGAATAGTGTTTCACATACTGGAGCATTATAGATACTGGACTTGGAAAGGTGTTTTACATACTGGTCTTGGAATGGTGTTTTACATACTGGTCTTGGAATGGTGTTTTACATACTGGTCTTGGAATGGTGTTTTACATACTGGTCTTGGAATTGTGTTTTACATTCTGGTGCCCTATAGACACTCACCTTGGAAAGGTGTTTTACATACTGGTCTTGGAATGGTGTTTTACATTCTGGTCTTGGAATGGTGTTTTACATACTGGTCTTGGAATGGTGTTTTACATACTGGTCTTGGAATGGTGTTTTACATACTGGTCTTGGAATGGTGTTTTACATACTGGTGCACTATAGACACTGGCCTTGGAATGGTGTTTTACATACTGGTCTTGGAATGGTGTTTTACATACTGGTCTTGGAATTGTGTTTTACATTCTGGTGCCCTATAGACACTCACCTTGGAATAGTGTTTTACATGCTGGTGCACTATAGACACTGGCCTTGGAATGGTGTTTTACATACTGGTCTTGGAATGGTGTTTTACATACTGGTCTTGGAATTGTGTGTTACATTCTGGTGCCCTATAGACACTCACCTTGGAATAGTGTTTTACATGCTGGGGCATTATAGATACTGGCCTTGGAAAGGTGTTTTACATACTGGTCTTGTAATGGTGTTTTACATACTGGTCTTGGAATGGTGTTTTACATACTGGTCTTGGAATTGTGTTTTACATTCTGGTGCCGTATAAACACTCACCTTGGATTAGTGTTTTACATGCTGGAGCACTATAGACACTGGCCTTGGAATGGTGTTTTACATACTGGAGCATTATAGACACTGGCCTTGGAATGGTGTTTGACATACTGGAGCATTATAGACACTGGCCTTGGAATGGTGTTTGACATACTGGAGCATTATAGACACTGGCCTTGGAATAGTGTTTTACATGCTGGAGCATTATAGATACTGGCCTTGGAATGGTGTTTTACATTCTGGTGCCCTATAAACACTCACCTTGGAATAGTGTTTTACATGCTGGAGCACTATAGACACTGGCCTTGGAATGGTGTTTTACATACTGGAGCATTATAGACACTGGCCTTGGAATGGTGTTTGACATACTGGAGCATTATAGACACTGGCCTTGGAATGGTGTTTGACATACTGGAGCATTATAGACACTGGCCTTGGAATAGTGTTTCACATACTGGAGCATTATAGACACTGGCCTTGGAATGGTGTTTTACATACTGGTCTTGGAATGGTGTTTTACATACTGGTCTTGGAATGGTGTTTTACATACTGGTTTTGGAATAGTGTTTTACTTACTGGTGCCCTATAGACACTCACCTTGGAATAGTGTTTTACATGCTGGTGCACTATAGACACTGGCCTTGGAATGGTGTTTTATATACTGGTCTTGGAATGGTGTTTTACATACTGGCCTTGGAATTGTGTTTTACATACTGGTGCCCTATAGACACTCACCTTGGAATAGTGTTTTACATGCTGGTGCACTATAGACACTGGCCTTGGAATGGTGTTTTACATACTGGAGCATTATAGACACTGGCCTTGGAATGGTGTTTTACATACTGGTCTTGGAATGGTGTTTTATATACTGGTCTTGGAATGGTGTTTTACATACTGGCCTTGGAATTGTGTTTTACATACTGGTGCCCTATAGACACTCACCTTGGAATAGTGTTTTACATGCTGGTGCACTATAGACACTGGCCTTGGAATGGTGTTTTACATACTGGAGCATTATAGACACTGGCCTTGGAATAGTGTTTCACATACTGGAGCATTATAGACACTGGCCTTGGAATGGTGTTTTACATACTGGTCTTGGAATGGTGTTTTACATACTGGTCTTGGAATGGTGTTTTACATACTGGTCTTGGAATAGTGTTTTACATACTGGTGCCCTATAGACACTCACCTTGGAATAGTGTTTTACATGCTGGTGCACTATAGACACTGGCCTTGGAATGGTGTTTTACATACTGGTCTTGGAATGGTGTTTTACATACTGGTCTTGGAATTGTGTTTTACATTCTGGTGACCTATAGACACTCACCTTGGAATAGTGTTTTACATGCTGGAGCATTATAGATACTGGCCTTGGAATGGTGTTTTACATACTGGTCTTGGAATGGTGTTTTACATACTGGTCTTGGAATGGTGTTTTACATACTGGTCTTGGAATTGTGTTTTACATTCTGGTGCCCTATTGACTCTCACCTTTGAATAGTGTTTTACATGCTGGAGCATTATAGATACTGGCCTTGGAATGGTGTTTTACATACTGGTCTTGGAATGGTGTTTTACATACTGGTCTTGGAATGGTGTTTTACATACTGGTCTTGGAATTGTGTTTTACATTCTGGTGCCCTATAGACACTCACCTTGGAATAGTGTTTTACATGCTGGGGCATTATAGATAGTGGCCTTGGAAAGGTGTTTTACATACTGGTCTTGGAATGGTGTTTTACATACTGGTCTTGGAATGGTGTTTTACATACTGGTCTTGGAATTGTGTTTTACATTCTGGTGCCCTATTGACACTCACCTTGGAATAGTGTTTTACATGCTGGTGCACTATAGACACTGGCCTTGGAATGGTGTTTTACATACTGGTCTTGGAATGGTGTTTTACATACTGGTCTTGGAATGGTGTTTTACATACTGGTCTTGGAATTGTGTTTTACATTCTGGTGCCCTATAGACACTCACCTTGGAATAGTGTTTTACATGCTGGTGTACTATAGACACTGGCCTTGGAATGGTGTTTTACATACTGGTCTTGGAATGGTGGTTTACATACTGGTCATGGAATGATGTTTTACATACTGGTCTTGGAATTGTGTTTTACATTCTGGTGCCCTATAGACACTCACCTTGGAATAGTGTTTTACATGCTGGAGCATTATAGACACTGGCCTTGGAATGGTGTTTGACATACTGGAGCATTATAGACACTGGCTTTGGAATAGTGTTTCACATACTTGAGCATTATAGACACTGGCCTTGGAATGGTGTTTTACATACTGGTCTTGGAATGGTGTTTTATATACTGGTCTTGGAATTGTGTTTTACATACTGGTGCCCTATAGACACTCACCTTGGAATAGTGTTTTACATGCTGGTGCACTATAGACACTGGCCTTGGAATGGTGTTTTACATACTGGAGCATTATAGACACTGGCCTTGGAATGGTGTTTTACATACTGGTCTTGGAATGGTGTTTTACATACTGGTCTTGGAATGGTGTTTTACATACTGGTCTTGGAATAGTGTTTTACATACTGGTGCCCTATAGACACTCACCTTGGAATAGTGTTTTACATGCTGGTGCACTATAGACACTGGCCTTGGAATGGTGTTTTACATACTGGTCTTGGAATGGTGTATTACATACTGGTCTTGGAATTGTGTTTTACATTCTGGTGCCCTATAGACACTCACCTTGGAATAGTGTTTTACATGCTGGAGCATTATAGATACTGGCCTTGGAATGGTGTTTTACATACTGGTCTTGCAATGGTGTTTTACATACTGGTCTTTTAATGATGTTTTACATACTGGTCTTGGAATTGTGTTTTACATTCTGGTGCCCTATAGACACTCACCTTTGAATAGTGTTTTACATGCTGGAGCATTATAGATACTGGCCTTGGAAAGGTGTTTTACATACTGGTCTTGGAATGGTGTTTTACATACTGGTCTTGGAATGGTGTTTTACATACTGGTCTTGGAATGGTGTTTTACATACTGGTCTTGGAATTGTGTTTTACATTCTGGTGCCCTATTGACACTCACCTTGGAATAGTGTTTTACATGCTGGTGCACTATAGACACTGGCCTTGGAATGGTGTTTTACATACTGGTCTTGGAATGGTGGTTTACATACTGGTCATGGAATGGTGTTTTACATACTGGTCTTGGAATTGTGTTTTACATTCTGGTGCCCTATAGACACTCACCTTGGAAAGGTGTTTTACATACTGGTCTTGGAATGGTGTTTTACATTCTGGTCTTGGAATGGTGTTTTACATACTGGTCTTGGAATGGTGTTTTACATACTGGTCTTGGAATGGTGTTTTACATACTGGTCTTGGAATGGTGTTTTACATACTGGTCTTGGAATGGTGTTTTACATACTGGTGCACTATAGACACTGGCCTTGGAATGGTGTTTTACATACTGGTCTTGGAATGGTGTTTTACATACTGGTCTTGGAATTGTGTTTTACATTCTGGTGCCCTATAGACACTCACCTTGGAATAGTGTTTTACATGCTGGTGCACTATAGACACTGGCCTTGGAATGGTGTTTTACATACTGGTCTTGGAATGGTGTTTTACATACTGGTCTTGGAATTGTGTGTTACATTCTGGTGCCCTATAGACACTCACCTTGGAATAGTGTTTTACATGCTGGGGCATTATAGATACTGGCCTTGGAAAGGTGTTTTACATACTGGTCTTGTAATGGTGTTTTACATACTGGTCTTGGAATGGTGTTTTACATACTGGTCTTGGAATTGTGTTTTACATTCTGGTGCCGTATAAACACTCACCTTGGATTAGTGTTTTACATGCTGGAGCACTATAGACACTGGCCTTGGAATGGTGTTTTACATACTGGAGCATTATAGACACTGGCCTTGGAATGGTGTTTGACATACTGGAGCATTATAGACACTGGTCTTGGAATGGTGTTTGACATACTGGAGCATTATAGACACTGGCCTTGGAATAGTGTTTTACATGCTGGAGCATTATAGATACTGGCCTTGGAATGGTGTTTTACATTCTGGTGCCCTATAAACACTCACCTTGGAATAGTGTTTTACATGCTGGAGCACTATAGACACTGGCCTTGGAATGGTGTTTTACATACTGGAGCATTATAGACACTGGCCTTGGAATGGTGTTTGACATACTGGAGCATTATAGACACTGGCCTTGGAATGGTGTTTGACATACTGGAGCATTATAGACACTGGCCTTGGAATAGTGTTTCACATACTGGAGTATTATAGACACTGGCCTTGGAATGGTGTTTTACATACTGGTCTTGGAATGGTGTTTTACATACTGGTCTTGGAATGGTGTTTTACATACTGGTTTTGGAATAGTGTTTTACTTACTGGTGCCCTATAGACACTCACCTTGGAATAGTGTTTTACATGCTGGTGCACTATAGACACTGGCCTTGGAATGGTGTTTTATATACTGGTCTTGGAATGGTGTTTTACATACTGGCCTTGGAATTGTGTTTTACATACTGGTGCCCTATAGACACTCACCTTGGAATAGTGTTTTACATGCTGGTGCACTATAGACACTGGCCTTGGAATGGTGTTTTACATACTGGAGCATTATAGACACTGGCCTTGGAATGGTGTTTTACATACTGGTCTTGGAATGGTGTTTTATATACTGGTCTTGGAATGGTGTTTTACATACTGGCCTTGGAATTGTGTTTTACATACTGGTGCCCTATAGACACTCACCTTGGAATAGTGTTTTACATGCTGGTGCACTATAGACACTGGCCTTGGAATGGTGTTTTACATACTGGAGCATTATAGACACTGGCCTTGGAATAGTGTTTCACATACTGGAGCATTATAGACACTGGCCTTGGAATGGTGTTTTACATACTGGTCTTGGAATGGTGTTTTACATACTGGTCTTGGAATGGTGTTTTACATACTGGTCTTGGAATAGTGTTTTACATACTGGTGCCCTATAGACACTCACCTTGGAATAGTGTTTTACATGCTGGTGCACTATAGACACTGGCCTTGGAATGGTGTTTTACATACTGGTCTTGGAATGGTGTTTTACATACTGGTCTTGGAATTGTGTTTTACATTCTGGTGCCCTATAGACACTCACCTTGGAATAGTGTTTTAAATGCTGGAGCATTATAGATACTGGCCTTGGAATGGTGTTTTACATACTGGTCTTGGAATGGTGTTTTACATACTGGTCTTGGAATGGTGTTTTACATACTGGTCTTGGAATTGTGTTTTACATTCTGGTGCCCTATTGACTCTCACCTTTGAATAGTGTTTTACATGCTGGAGCATTATAGATACTGGCCTTGGAATGGTGTTTTACATACTGGTCTTGGAATGGTGTTTTACATACTGGTCTTGGAATGGTGTTTTACATACTGGTCTTGGAATTGTGTTTTACATTCTGGTGCCCTATAGACACTCACCTTGGAATAGTGTTTTACATGCTGGGGCATTATAGATACTGGCCTTGGAAAGGTGTTTTACATACTGGTCTTGGAATGGTGTTTTACATACTGGTCTTGGAATGGTGTTTTACATACTGGTCTTGGAATTGTGTTTTACATTCTGGTGCCCTATTGACACTCACCTTGGAATAGTGTTTTACATGCTGGTGCACTATAGACACTGGCCTTGGAATGGTGTTTTACATGCTGGTCTTGGAATGGTGTTTTACATACTGGTCTTGGAATGGTGTTTTACATACTGGAGCATTATAGACACTGGCCTTGGAATGGTGTTTGACATACTGGAGCATTATAGACACTGGCCTTGGAATGGTGTTTGACATACTGGAGCATTATAGACACTGGCCTTGGAATAGTGTTTCACATACTGGAGTATTATAGACACTGGCCTTGGAATGGTGTTTTACATACTGGTCTTGGAATGGTGTTTTACATACTGGTCTTGGAATGGTGTTTTACATACTGGTTTTGGAATAGTGTTTTACTTACTGGTGCCCTATAGACACTCACCTTGGAATAGTGTTTTACATGCTGGTGCACTATAGACACTGGCCTTGGAATGGTGTTTTATATACTGGTCTTGGAATGGTGTTTTACATACTGGCCTTGGAATTGTGTTTTACATACTGGTGCCCTATAGACACTCACCTTGGAATAGTGTTTTACATGCTGGTGCACTATAGACACTGGCCTTGGAATGGTGTTTTACATACTGGAGCATTATAGACACTGGCCTTGGAATGGTGTTTTACATACTGGTCTTGGAATGGTGTTTTATATACTGGTCTTGGAATGGTGTTTTACATACTGGCCTTGGAATTGTGTTTTACATACTGGTGCCCTATAGACACTCACCTTGGAATAGTGTTTTACATGCTGGTGCACTATAGACACTGGCCTTGGAATGGTGTTTTACATACTGGAGCATTATAGACACTGGCCTTGGAATGGTGTTTTACATACTGGTCTTGGAATGGTGTTTTACATACTGGTCTTGGAATAGTGTTTTACATACTGGTGCCCTATAGACACTCACCTTGGAATAGTGTTTTACATGCTGGTGCACTATAGACACTGGCCTTGGAATGGTGTTTTACATACTGGTCTTGGAATGGTGTTTTACATACTGGTCTTGGAATTGTGTTTTACATTCTGGTGCCCTATAGACACTCACCTTGGAATAGTGTTTTACATGCTGGAGCATTATAGATACTGGCCTTGGAATGGTGTTTTACATACTGGTCTTGGAATGGTGTTTTACATACTGGTCTTGGAATGGTGTTTTACATACTGGTCTTGGAATTGTGTTTTACATTCTGGTGCCCTATTGACTCTCACCTTTGAATAGTGTTTTACATGCTGGAGCATTATAGATACTGGCCTTGGAATGGTGTTTTACATACTGGTCTTGGAATGGTGTTTTACATACTGGTCTTGGAATGGTGTTTTACATACTGGTCTTGGAATTGTGTTTTACATTCTGGTGCCCTATAGACACTCACCTTGGAATAGTGTTTTACATGCTGGGGCATTATAGATACTGGCCTTGGAAAGGTGTTTTACATACTGGTCTTGGAATGGTGTTTTACATACTGGTCTTGGAATGGTGTTTTACATACTGGTCTTGGAATTGTGTTTTACATTCTGGTGCCCTATTGACACTCACCTTGGAATAGTGTTTTACATGCTGGTGCACTATAGACACTGGCCTTGGAATGGTGTTTTACATACTGGTCTTGGAATGGTGTTTTACATACTGGTCTTGGAATGGTGTTTTACATACTGGTCTTGGAATTGTGTTTTACATTCTGGTGCCCTATAGACACTCACTTTGGAATAGTGTTTTACATGCTGGTGCACTATAGACACTGGCCTTGGAATGGTGTTTTACATACTGGTCTTGGAAGGGTGTTTTACATACTGGTCATGGAATAGTGTTTTACATACTGGTCTTGGAATTGTGTTTTACATTCTGGTGCCCTATAGACACTCACCTTGGAATAGTGTTTTACATGCTGGAGCATTATAGATATTGGCCTTGGAAAGGTGTTTTACATTCTTGTCTTGGAATGGTGTTTTACATACCGGTCTTGGAATGGTGTTTTACATACTGGTCTTGGAATGGTGTTTTACATACTGGTCTTGGAATGGTGTTTTACATACTGGTCTTGGAATTGTGTTTTACATTCTGGTGCCCTATAAACACTCACTTTGGAATAGTGTTTTACATGCTGGAGCATTATAGACACTGGCCTTGGAATGGTGTTTGACATACTGGAGCATTATAGACAATGGCCTTGGAATAGTGTTTCACATACTGGAGCATTATAGACACTGGTCTTGGAATGGTGTTTTACATACTGGTCTTGGAATGGTGTTTTACATACTGGTCTTGGAATGGTGTTTTACATACTGGTCTTGGAATGGTGTTTTACATTCTGGTGCCCTATAGACACTCACCTTGGAATAGTGTTTTACATGCTGGAGCATTATAGGCACTGGCCTTGGGATAGTGTTTCACATACTGGAGCATTATAGACACTGGCCTTGGAATAGTGTTTCACATACTGGAGCATTATAGATACTGGCCTTGGAAAGGTGTTTTACATACTGGTCTTGGAATGGTGTTTTACATACTGGTCTTGGAATGGTGTTTTACATACTGGTCTTGGAATAGTGTTTTACATTCTGGTGCCCTATAAACACTCACCTTGGAATAATGTTTTACATGCTGGAGCACTATAGACACTGGCCTTGGAATGGTGTTTGACATACTGGAGCATTATAGATACTGGCCTTGGAAAGGTGTTTTACATACTGGTCTTGGAATGGTGTTTTACATACTGGTCTTGGAATGGTGTTTTACATTCTGGTCTTGGAATGGTGTTTTACATACTGGTCTTGGAATGGTGTTTTACATACTGGTGCCCTATAGACACTCACCTTGGAATAGTGTTTTACATGCTGGTGCACTATAGACACTGGCCTTGGAATGGTGTTTTACATACTGGAGCATTATAGACACTGGCCTTGGAATGGTGTTTGACATACTGGAGCATTATAGACACTGGCCTTGGAATAGTGTTTCACATACTGGAGCATTATAGACACTGGCCTTGGAATGGTGTTTTACATACTGGTCTTGGAATGGTGTTTTACATACTGGTCTTGGAATAGTGTTTTACATACTGGTGCCCTATAGACACTCACCTTGGAATAGTGTTTTACATGCTGGTGCACTATAGACACTGGCCTTGGAATGGTGTTTTACATACTGGTCTTGGAATGGTGTTTTACATACTGGTCTTGGAATTGTGTTTTACATTCTGGTGCCCTATAGACACTCACCTTGGAATAGTGTTTTACATGCTGGAGCATTATAGATGCTGGCCTTGGAATGGTGTTTTACATTCTGGTGCCCTATAAACACTCACCTTAGAATAGTGTTTTACATGCTGGAGCACTATAAACACTGGCCTTGGAATGGTGTTTTACATACTGGAGCATTATAGACACTGGCCTTGGAATGGTGTTTGACATACTGGAGCATTATAGACACTGGCCTTGGAATGGTGTTTTACATACTGCTCTTGGAATGGTGTTTTACATACTGCTCTTGAAATGGTGTTTTACATACTGGTCTTGGAATGGTGTTTTACATACTGGTCTTGGAATAGTGTTTTACATACTGGTGCCCTATAGACACTCACCTTGGAATAGTGTTTTACATGCTGGTGCACTATAGACACTGGCCTTGGAATGGTGTTTTATATACTGGTCTTGGAATGGTGTTTTACATACTGGCCTTGGAATTGTGTTTTACATACTGGTGCCCTATAGACACTCACCTTGGAATAGTGTTTTACATGCTGATGCACTATAGACACTGGCCTTGGAATGGTGTTTTACATACTGGAGCATTATAGACACTGGCCTTGGAATGGTGTTTTACATACTGGTCTTGGAATGGTGTTTTATATACTGGTCTTGGAATGGTGTTTTACATACTGGCCTTGGAATTGTGTTTTACATACTGGTGCCCTATAGACACTCACCTTGGAATAGTGTTTTACATGCTGGTGCACTATAGACAATGGCCTTGGAATGGTGTTTTACATACTGGAGCATTATAGACACTGGCCTTGGAATAGTGTTTCACATACTGGAGCATTATAGACACTGGCCTTGGAATGGTGTTTTACATACTGGTCTTGGAATGGTGTTTTACATACTGGTCTTGGAATGGTGTTTTACATACTGGTCTTGGAATAGTGTTTTACATACTGGTGCCCTATAGACACTCACCTTGGAATAGTGTTTTACATGCTGGTGCACTATAGACACTGGCCTTGGAATGGTGTTTTACATACTGGTCTTGGAATGGTGTATTACATACTGGTCTTGGAATTGTGTTTTACATTCTGGTGCCCTATAGACACTCACCTTGGAATAGTGTTTTACATGCTGGAGCATTATAGATACTGGCCTTGGAATGGTGTTTTACATACTGGTCTTGGAATGGTGTTTTACATACAGGTCTTGGAATGGTGTTTTACATACTGGTCTTGGAATTGTGTTTTACATTCTGGTGCCCTATAGACACTCACCTTTGAATAGTGTTTTACATGCTGGAGCATTATAGATACTGGCCTTGGAATGGTGTTTTACATACTGGTCTTGGAATGGTGTTTTATATACTGGTCTTGGAATGGTGTTTTACATACTGGTCTTGGAATTGTGTTTTACATTCTGGTGCCCTATAGACACTCACCTTGGAATAGTGTTTTACATGCTGGGGCATTATAGATAGTGGCCTTGGAAAGGTGTTTTACATACTGGTCTTGGAATGGTGTTTTACATACTGGTCTTGGAATGGTGTTTTACATACTGGTCTTGGAATTGTGTTTTACATTCTGGTGCCCTATTGACACTCACCTTGGAATAGTGTTTAACATGCTGGTGCACTATAGACACTGGCCTTGGAATGGTGTTTTACATACTGGTCTTGGAATGGTGTTTTACATACTGGTCTTGGAATGGTGTTTTACATACTGGTCTTGGAATTGTGTTTTACATTCTGGTGCCCTATAGACACTCACCTTGGAATAGTGTTTTACATGCTGGTGCACTATAGACACTGGCCTTGGAATGGTGTTTTACATACTGGTCTTGGAATGGTGGTTTACATACTGGTCATGGAATGGTGTTTTACATACTGGTCTTGGAATTGTGTTTTACATTCTGGTGCCCTATAGACACTCACCTTGGAATAGTGTTTTACATGCTGGAGCATTATAGATACTGGCCTTGGAAAGGTGTTTTACATACTGGTCTTGGAATGGTGTTTTACATACTGGTCTTGGAATGGTGTTTTACATACTGGTCTTGGAATGGTGTTTTACATACTGGTCTTGGAATTGTGTTTTACATTCTGGTGCCCTATAAACACTCACCTTGGAATAGTGTTTTACATGCTGGAGCATTATAGACACTGGCCTTGGAATGGTGTTTGACATACTGGAGCATTATAGACACTGGTCTTGGAATGGTGTTTTACATACTGGTCTTGGAATTGTGTTTTACATTCTGGTGCCCTATAAACACTCACCTTGGAATAGTGTTTTACATGCTGGTGCACTATAGACACTGGCCTTGGAATGGTGTTTTACATACTGGTCTTGGAATGGTGTTTTACATACTGGTCTTGGAATGGTGTTTTACATTCTGGTGCCCTATAGACACTCACCTTGCAATAGTGTTTTACATGCTGGAGCATTATAGACACTGGCCTTGGGATAGTGTTTCACATACTGGAGCATTATAGACACTGGTCTTGGAATAGTGTTTCACATACTGGAGCATTATAGATACTGGCCTTGGAAAGGTGTTTTACATACTGGTCTTGGAATGGTGTTTTACATACTGGTCTTGGAATGGTGTTTTACATACTGGTCTTGGAATAGTGTTTTACATTCTGGTGCCCTATAAACACTCACCTTGGAATAGTGTTTTACATGCTGGAGCACTATAGACACTGGCCTTGGAATGGTGTTTGACATACTGGAGCATTATAGATACTGGCCTTGGAAAGGTGTTTTACATACTGGTCTTGGAATGGTGTTTTACATACTGGTCTTGGAATGGTGTTTTACATTCTGGTCTTGGAATGGTGTTTTACATACTGGTCTTGGAATAGTGTTTTACATTCTGGTGCCCTATAAACACTCACCTTGGAATAGTGTTTTACATGCTGGAGTACTATAGACACTGGCCTTGGAATGGTGTTTGACATACTGGAGCATTATAGATACTGGCCTTGGAAAGGTGTTTTACATACTGGTCTTGGAATGGTGTTTTACATACTGGTCTTGGAATGGTGTTTTACATTCTGGTCTTGGAATGGTGTTTTACGTACTGGTCTTGGAATGGTGTTTTACATACTGGTGCCCTATAGACACTCACCTTGGAATAGTGTTTTACATGCTGGTGCACTATAGACACTGGCCTTGGAATGGTGTTTTACATACTGGTCTTGGAATGGTGTTTTACATACTGGTCTTGGAATTGTGTTTTACATTCTGGTGCCCTATAGACACTCACCTTGGAATAGTGTTTTACATGCTGGAGCATGATAGATACTGGCCTTGGAATGGTGTTTTACATACTGGTCTTGGAATGGTGTTTTACATACTGGTCTTGGAATGGTGTTTTACATACTGGTCTTCGAATTGTGTGTTACATTCTGGTGCCCTATAGACACTCACCTTGGAATAGTGTTTTACATGCTGGGGCATTATAGATACTGGCCTTGGAAAGGTGTTTTACATACTGGTCTTGTAATGGTGTTTTACATATTGGTCTTGGAATGGTGTTTTACACACTGGTCTTGGAATGGTGTTTTACATACTGGTCTTGGAATTGTGTTTTACATTCTGGTGCCCTATTGACACTCACCTTGGAATAGTGTTTTACATGCTGGTGCACTATAGACACTGGCCTTGGAATGGTGTTCTACATACTGGTCTTGGAATGGTGTTTTACATACTGGTCTTGGAATGGTGTTTTACATACTGGTCTTGGAATTGTGTTTTACATTCTGGTGCCCTATAGACACTCACCTTGGAATAGTGTTTTACATGCTGGTGCACTATAGACACTGGCCTTGGAATGGTGTTTTACATACTGGTCTTGGAATGGTGTTTTACATACTGGTCTTGGAATGGTGTTTTACATACTGGTCTTGGAATTGTGTTTTACATTCTGGTGCCCTATAGACACTCAACTTGGAATAGTGTTATACATGCTGGAGCATTATAGATACTGGCCTTGGAACAGTGTTTTACATACTGGTCTTGGAATGGTGTTTTACATACTGGTCTTGGAATGGTGTTTTACATACTGGTCTTGGAATGGTGTTTTACATACTGGTCTTGGAATTGTGTTTTACATTCTGGTGCCCTATAAACACTCACCTTGGAATAGTGTTTTACATGCTGGAGCATTATAGACACTGGCCTTGGAATGGTGTTTTACATACTGGTCTTGGAATGGTGTTTTACATACTGGTCTTGGAATGGTGTTTTACATACTGGTCTTGGAATTGTGTTTTACATTCTGGTGCCTCATAGACACTCACCTTGGAATAGTGTTTTACATGCTGGAGCATTATAGACACTGGCCTTGGGATAGTGTTTCACATACTGGAGCATTATAGACACTGGCCTTGGAATAGTGTTTCACATACTGGAGCATTATAGATACTGGACTTGGAAAGGTGTTTTACATACTGGTCTTGGAATGGTGTTTTACATACTGGTCTTGGAATGGTGTTTTACATACTGGTCTTGGAATGGTGTTTTACATACTGGTCTTGGAATTGTGTTTTACATTCTGGTGCCCTATAGACACTCACCTTGGAAAGGTGTTTTACATACTGGTCTTGGAATGGTGTTTTACATTCTGGTCTTGGAATGGTGTTTTACATACTGGTCTTGGAATGGTGTTTTACATACTGGTCTTGGAATGGTGTTTTACATACTGGTCTTGGAATGGTGTTTTACATACTGGTGCACTATAGACACTGGCCTTGGAATGGTGTTTTACATACTGGTCTTGGAATGGTGTTTTACATACTGGTCTTGGAATTGTGTTTTACATTCTGGTGCCCTATAGACACTCACCTTGGAATAGTGTTTTACATGCTGGTGCACTATAGACACTGGCCTTGGAATGGTGTTTTACATACTGGTCTTGGAATGGTGTTTTACATACTGGTCTTGGAATTGTGTGTTACATTCTGGTGCCCTATAGACACTCACCTTGGAATAGTGTTTTACATGCTGGGGCATTATAGATACTGGCCTTGGAAAGGTGTTTTACATACTGGTCTTGTAATGGTGTTTTACATACTGGTCTTGGAATGGTGTTTTACATACTGGTCTTGGAATTGTGTTTTACATTCTGGTGCCGTATAAACACTCACCTTGGATTAGTGTTTTACATGCTGGAGCACTATAGACACTGGCCTTGGAATGGTGTTTTACATACTGGAGCATTATAGACACTGGCCTTGGAATGGTGTTTGACATACTGGAGCATTATAGACACTGGCCTTGGAATGGTGTTTGACATACTGGAGCATTATAGACACTGGCCTTGGAATAGTGTTTTACATGCTGGAGCATTATAGATACTGGCCTTGGAATGGTGTTTTACATTCTGGTGCCCTATAAACACTCACCTTGGAATAGTGTTTTACATGCTGGAGCACTATAGACACTGGCCTTGGAATGGTGTTTTACATACTGGAGCATTATAGACACTGGCCTTGGAATGGTGTTTGACATACTGGAGCATTATAGACACTGGCCTTGGAATGGTGTTTGACATACTGGAGCATTATAGACACTGGCCTTGGAATAGTGTTTCACATACTGGAGCATTATAGACACTGGCCTTGGAATGGTGTTTTACATACTGGTCTTGGAATGGTGTTTTACATACTGGTCTTGGAATGGTGTTTTACATACTGGTTTTGGAATAGTGTTTTACTTACTGGTGCCCTATAGACACTCACCTTGGAATAGTGTTTTACATGCTGGTGCACTATAGACACTGGCCTTGGAATGGTGTTTTATATACTGGTCTTGGAATGGTGTTTTACATACTGGCCTTGGAATTGTGTTTTACATACTGGTGCCCTATAGACACTCACCTTGGAATAGTGTTT
The DNA here is from genome assembly GCA_963921515.1 of Calotriton arnoldi. Classification (NCBI taxonomy): domain Eukaryota; kingdom Metazoa; phylum Chordata; class Amphibia; order Caudata; family Salamandridae; genus Calotriton; species Calotriton arnoldi. The sequence continues at coordinate 788,322 of CAWUFW010006318.1, read as the reverse complement.
TACATGCTGGTGCACTATAGACACTGGCCTTGGAATGGTGTTTTACATACTGGAGCATTATAGACACTGGCCTTGGAATGGTGTTTTACATACTGGTCTTGGAATGGTGTTTTATATACTGGTCTTGGAATGGTGTTTTACATACTGGCCTTGGAATTGTGTTTTACATACTGGTGCCCTATAGACACTCACCTTGGAATAGTGTTTTACATGCTGGTGCACTATAGACACTGGCCTTGGAATGGTGTTTTACATACTGGAGCATTATAGACACTGGCCTTGGAATAGTGTTTCACATACTGGAGCATTATAGACACTGGCCTTGGAATGGTGTTTTACATACTGGTCTTGGAATGGTGTTTTACATACTGGTCTTGGAATGGTGTTTTACATACTGGTCTTGGAATAGTGTTTTACATACTGGTGCCCTATAGACACTCACCTTGGAATAGTGTTTTACATGCTGGTGCACTATAGACACTGGCCTTGGAATGGTGTTTTACATACTGGTCTTGGAATGGTGTTTTACATACTGGTCTTGGAATTGTGTTTTACATTCTGGTGACCTATAGACACTCACCTTGGAATAGTGTTTTACATGCTGGAGCATTATAGATACTGGCCTTGGAATGGTGTTTTACATACTGGTCTTGGAATGGTGTTTTACATACTGGTCTTGGAATGGTGTTTTACATACTGGTCTTGGAATTGTGTTTTACATTCTGGTGCCCTATTGACTCTCACCTTTGAATAGTGTTTTACATGCTGGAGCATTATAGATACTGGCCTTGGAATGGTGTTTTACATACTGGTCTTGGAATGGTGTTTTACATACTGGTCTTGGAATGGTGTTTTACATACTGGTCTTGGAATTGTGTTTTACATTCTGGTGCCCTATAGACACTCACCTTGGAATAGTGTTTTACATGCTGGGGCATTATAGATAGTGGCCTTGGAAAGGTGTTTTACATACTGGTCTTGGAATGGTGTTTTACATACTGGTCTTGGAATGGTGTTTTACATACTGGTCTTGGAATTGTGTTTTACATTCTGGTGCCCTATTGACACTCACCTTGGAATAGTGTTTTACATGCTGGTGCACTATAGACACTGGCCTTGGAATGGTGTTTTACATACTGGTCTTGGAATGGTGTTTTACATACTGGTCTTGGAATGGTGTTTTACATACTGGTCTTGGAATTGTGTTTTACATTCTGGTGCCCTATAGACACTCACCTTGGAATAGTGTTTTACATGCTGGTGTACTATAGACACTGGCCTTGGAATGGTGTTTTACATACTGGTCTTGGAATGGTGGTTTACATACTGGTCATGGAATGATGTTTTACATACTGGTCTTGGAATTGTGTTTTACATTCTGGTGCCCTATAGACACTCACCTTGGAATAGTGTTTTACATGCTGGAGCATTATAGACACTGGCCTTGGAATGGTGTTTGACATACTGGAGCATTATAGACACTGGCTTTGGAATAGTGTTTCACATACTTGAGCATTATAGACACTGGCCTTGGAATGGTGTTTTACATACTGGTCTTGGAATGGTGTTTTATATACTGGTCTTGGAATTGTGTTTTACATACTGGTGCCCTATAGACACTCACCTTGGAATAGTGTTTTACATGCTGGTGCACTATAGACACTGGCCTTGGAATGGTGTTTTACATACTGGAGCATTATAGACACTGGCCTTGGAATGGTGTTTTACATACTGGTCTTGGAATGGTGTTTTACATACTGGTCTTGGAATGGTGTTTTACATACTGGTCTTGGAATAGTGTTTTACATACTGGTGCCCTATAGACACTCACCTTGGAATAGTGTTTTACATGCTGGTGCACTATAGACACTGGCCTTGGAATGGTGTTTTACATACTGGTCTTGGAATGGTGTATTACATACTGGTCTTGGAATTGTGTTTTACATTCTGGTGCCCTATAGACACTCACCTTGGAATAGTGTTTTACATGCTGGAGCATTATAGATACTGGCCTTGGAATGGTGTTTTACATACTGGTCTTGCAATGGTGTTTTACATACTGGTCTTTTAATGATGTTTTACATACTGGTCTTGGAATTGTGTTTTACATTCTGGTGCCCTATAGACACTCACCTTTGAATAGTGTTTTACATGCTGGAGCATTATAGATACTGGCCTTGGAAAGGTGTTTTTACATACTGGTCTTGGAATGGTGTTTTACATACTGGTCTTGGAATGGTGTTTTACATACTGGTCTTGGAATGGTGTTTTACATACTGGTCTTGGAATTGTGTTTTACATTCTGGTGCCCTATTGACACTCACCTTGGAATAGTGTTTTACATGCTGGTGCACTATAGACACTGGCCTTGGAATGGTGTTTTACATACTGGTCTTGGAATGGTGGTTTACATACTGGTCATGGAATGGTGTTTTACATACTGGTCTTGGAATTGTGTTTTACATTCTGGTGCCCTATAGACACTCACCTTGGAAAGGTGTTTTACATACTGGTCTTGGAATGGTGTTTTACATTCTGGTCTTGGAATGGTGTTTTACATACTGGTCTTGGAATGGTGTTTTACATACTGGTCTTGGAATGGTGTTTTACATACTGGTCTTGGAATGGTGTTTTACATACTGGTCTTGGAATGGTGTTTTACATACTGGTGCACTATAGACACTGGCCTTGGAATGGTGTTTTACATACTGGTCTTGGAATGGTGTTTTACATACTGGTCTTGGAATTGTGTTTTACATTCTGGTGCCCTATAGACACTCACCTTGGAATAGTGTTTTACATGCTGGTGCACTATAGACACTGGCCTTGGAATGGTGTTTTACATACTGGTCTTGGAATGGTGTTTTACATACTGGTCTTGGAATTGTGTGTTACATTCTGGTGCCCTATAGACACTCACCTTGGAATAGTGTTTTACATGCTGGGGCATTATAGATACTGGCCTTGGAAAGGTGTTTTACATACTGGTCTTGTAATGGTGTTTTACATACTGGTCTTGGAATGGTGTTTTACATACTGGTCTTGGAATTGTGTTTTACATTCTGGTGCCGTATAAACACTCACCTTGGATTAGTGTTTTACATGCTGGAGCACTATAGACACTGGCCTTGGAATGGTGTTTTACATACTGGAGCATTATAGACACTGGCCTTGGAATGGTGTTTGACATACTGGAGCATTATAGACACTGGTCTTGGAATGGTGTTTGACATACTGGAGCATTATAGACACTGGCCTTGGAATAGTGTTTTACATGCTGGAGCATTATAGATACTGGCCTTGGAATGGTGTTTTACATTCTGGTGCCCTATAAACACTCACCTTGGAATAGTGTTTTACATGCTGGAGCACTATAGACACTGGCCTTGGAATGGTGTTTTACATACTGGAGCATTATAGACACTGGCCTTGGAATGGTGTTTGACATACTGGAGCATTATAGACACTGGCCTTGGAATGGTGTTTGACATACTGGAGCATTATAGACACTGGCCTTGGAATAGTGTTTCACATACTGGAGTATTATAGACACTGGCCTTGGAATGGTGTTTTACATACTGGTCTTGGAATGGTGTTTTACATACTGGTCTTGGAATGGTGTTTTACATACTGGTTTTGGAATAGTGTTTTACTTACTGGTGCCCTATAGACACTCACCTTGGAATAGTGTTTTACATGCTGGTGCACTATAGACACTGGCCTTGGAATGGTGTTTTATATACTGGTCTTGGAATGGTGTTTTACATACTGGCCTTGGAATTGTGTTTTACATACTGGTGCCCTATAGACACTCACCTTGGAATAGTGTTTTACATGCTGGTGCACTATAGACACTGGCCTTGGAATGGTGTTTTACATACTGGAGCATTATAGACACTGGCCTTGGAATGGTGTTTTACATACTGGTCTTGGAATGGTGTTTTATATACTGGTCTTGGAATGGTGTTTTACATACTGGCCTTGGAATTGTGTTTTACATACTGGTGCCCTATAGACACTCACCTTGGAATAGTGTTTTACATGCTGGTGCACTATAGACACTGGCCTTGGAATGGTGTTTTACATACTGGAGCATTATAGACACTGGCCTTGGAATAGTGTTTCACATACTGGAGCATTATAGACACTGGCCTTGGAATGGTGTTTTACATACTGGTCTTGGAATGGTGTTTTACATACTGGTCTTGGAATGGTGTTTTACATACTGGTCTTGGAATAGTGTTTTACATACTGGTGCCCTATAGACACTCACCTTGGAATAGTGTTTTACATGCTGGTGCACTATAGACACTGGCCTTGGAATGGTGTTTTACATACTGGTCTTGGAATGGTGTTTTACATACTGGTCTTGGAATTGTGTTTTACATTCTGGTGCCCTATAGACACTCACCTTGGAATAGTGTTTTAAATGCTGGAGCATTATAGATACTGGCCTTGGAATGGTGTTTTACATACTGGTCTTGGAATGGTGTTTTACATACTGGTCTTGGAATGGTGTTTTACATACTGGTCTTGGAATTGTGTTTTACATTCTGGTGCCCTATTGACTCTCACCTTTGAATAGTGTTTTACATGCTGGAGCATTATAGATACTGGCCTTGGAATGGTGTTTTACATACTGGTCTTGGAATGGTGTTTTACATACTGGTCTTGGAATGGTGTTTTACATACTGGTCTTGGAATTGTGTTTTACATTCTGGTGCCCTATAGACACTCACCTTGGAATAGTGTTTTACATGCTGGGGCATTATAGATACTGGCCTTGGAAAGGTGTTTTACATACTGGTCTTGGAATGGTGTTTTACATACTGGTCTTGGAATGGTGTTTTACATACTGGTCTTGGAATTGTGTTTTACATTCTGGTGCCCTATTGACACTCACCTTGGAATAGTGTTTTACATGCTGGTGCACTATAGACACTGGCCTTGGAATGGTGTTTTACATGCTGGTCTTGGAATGGTGTTTTACATACTGGTCTTGGAATGGTGTTTTACATACTGGAGCATTATAGACACTGGCCTTGGAATGGTGTTTGACATACTGGAGCATTATAGACACTGGCCTTGGAATGGTGTTTGACATACTGGAGCATTATAGACACTGGCCTTGGAATAGTGTTTCACATACTGGAGTATTATAGACACTGGCCTTGGAATGGTGTTTTACATACTGGTCTTGGAATGGTGTTTTACATACTGGTCTTGGAATGGTGTTTTACATACTGGTTTTGGAATAGTGTTTTACTTACTGGTGCCCTATAGACACTCACCTTGGAATAGTGTTTTACATGCTGGTGCACTATAGACACTGGCCTTGGAATGGTGTTTTATATACTGGTCTTGGAATGGTGTTTTACATACTGGCCTTGGAATTGTGTTTTACATACTGGTGCCCTATAGACACTCACCTTGGAATAGTGTTTTACATGCTGGTGCACTATAGACACTGGCCTTGGAATGGTGTTTTACATACTGGAGCATTATAGACACTGGCCTTGGAATGGTGTTTTACATACTGGTCTTGGAATGGTGTTTTATATACTGGTCTTGGAATGGTGTTTTACATACTGGCCTTGGAATTGTGTTTTACATACTGGTGCCCTATAGACACTCACCTTGGAATAGTGTTTTACATGCTGGTGCACTATAGACACTGGCCTTGGAATGGTGTTTTACATACTGGAGCATTATAGACACTGGCCTTGGAATGGTGTTTTACATACTGGTCTTGGAATGGTGTTTTACATACTGGTCTTGGAATAGTGTTTTACATACTGGTGCCCTATAGACACTCACCTTGGAATAGTGTTTTACATGCTGGTGCACTATAGACACTGGCCTTGGAATGGTGTTTTACATACTGGTCTTGGAATGGTGTTTTACATACTGGTCTTGGAATTGTGTTTTACATTCTGGTGCCCTATAGACACTCACCTTGGAATAGTGTTTTACATGCTGGAGCATTATAGATATTGGCCTTGGAATGGTGTTTTACATACTGGTCTTGGAATGGTGTTTTACATACTGGTCTTGGAATGGTGTTTTACATACTGGTCTTGGAATTGTGTTTTACATTCTGGTGCCCTATTGACTCTCACCTTTGAATAGTGTTTTACATGCTGGAGCATTATAGATACTGGCCTTGGAATGGTGTTTTACATACTGGTCTTGGAATGGTGTTTTACATACTGGTCTTGGAATGGTGTTTTACATACTGGTCTTGGAATTGTGTTTTACATTCTGGTGCCCTATAGACACTCACCTTGGAATAGTGTTTTACATGCTGGGGCATTATAGATACTGGCCTTGGAAAGGTGTTTTACATACTGGTCTTGGAATGGTGTTTTACATACTGGTCTTGGAATGGTGTTTTACATACTGGTCTTGGAATTGTGTTTTACATTCTGGTGCCCTATTGACACTCACCTTGGAATAGTGTTTTACATGCTGGTGCACTATAGACACTGGCCTTGGAATGGTGTTTTACATACTGGTCTTGGAATGGTGTTTTACATACTGGTCTTGGAATGGTGTTTTACATACTGGTCTTGGAATTGTGTTTTACATTCTGGTGCCCTATAGACACTCACTTTGGAATAGTGTTTTACATGCTGGTGCACTATAGACACTGGCCTTGGAATGGTGTTTTACATACTGGTCTTGGAATGGTGTTTTACATACTGGTCATGGAATAGTGTTTTACATACTGGTCTTGGAATTGTGTTTTACATTCTGGTGCCCTATAGACACTCACCTTGGAATAGTGTTTTACATGCTGGAGCATTATAGATATTGGCCTTGGAAAGGTGTTTTACATTCTTGTCTTGGAATGGTGTTTTACATACCGGTCTTGGAATGGTGTTTTACATACTGGTCTTGGAATGGTGTTTTACATACTGGTCTTGGAATGGTGTTTTACATACTGGTCTTGGAATTGTGTTTTACATTCTGGTGCCCTATAAACACTCACTTTGGAATAGTGTTTTACATGCTGGAGCATTATAGACACTGGCCTTGGAATGGTGTTTGACATACTGGAGCATTATAGACAATGGCCTTGGAATAGTGTTTCACATACTGGAGCATTATAGACACTGGTCTTGGAATGGTGTTTTACATACTGGTCTTGGAATGGTGTTTTACATACTGGTCTTGGAATGGTGTTTTACATACTGGTCTTGGAATGGTGTTTTACATTCTGGTGCCCTATAGACACTCACCTTGGAATAGTGTTTTACATGCTGGTGCACTATAGACACTGGCCTTGGAATGGTGTTTTACATACTGGAGCATTATAGACACTGGCCTTGGAATGGTGTTTTACATACTGGTCTTGGAATGGTGTTTTATATACTGGTCTTGGAATGGTGTTTTACATACTGGCCTTGGAATTGTGTTTTACATACTGGTGCCCTATAGACACTCACCTTGGAATAGTGTTTTACATGCTGGTGCACTATAGACACTGGCCTTGGAATGGTGTTTTACATACTGGAGCATTATAGACACTGGCCTTGGAATGGTGTTTTACATACTGGTCTTGGAATGGTGTTTTACATACTGGTCTTGGAATAGTGTTTTACATACTGGTGCCCTATAGACACTCACCTTGGAATAGTGTTTTACATGCTGGTGCACTATAGACACTGGCCTTGGAATGGTGTTTTACATACTGGTCTTGGAATGGTGTTTTACATACTGGTCTTGGAATTGTGTTTTACATTCTGGTGCCCTATAGACACTCACCTTGGAATAGTGTTTTACATGCTGGAGCATTATAGATATTGGCCTTGGAATGGTGTTTTACATACTGGTCTTGGAATGGTGTTTTACATACTGGTCTTGGAATGGTGTTTTACATACTGGTCTTGGAATTGTGTTTTACATTCTGGTGCCCTATTGACTCTCACCTTTGAATAGTGTTTTACATGCTGGAGCATTATAGATACTGGCCTTGGAATGGTGTTTTACATACTGGTCTTGGAATGGTGTTTTACATACTGGTCTTGGAATGGTGTTTTACATACTGGTCTTGGAATTGTGTTTTACATTCTGGTGCCCTATAGACACTCACCTTGGAATAGTGTTTTACATGCTGGGGCATTATAGATACTGGCCTTGGAAAGGTGTTTTACATACTGGTCTTGGAATGGTGTTTTACATACTGGTCTTGGAATGGTGTTTTACATACTGGTCTTGGAATTGTGTTTTACATTCTGGTGCCCTATTGACACTCACCTTGGAATAGTGTTTTACATGCTGGTGCACTATAGACACTGGCCTTGGAATGGTGTTTTACATACTGGTCTTGGAATGGTGTTTTACATACTGGTCTTGGAATGGTGTTTTACATACTGGTCTTGGAATTGTGTTTTACATTCTGGTGCCCTATAGACACTCACTTTGGAATAGTGTTTTACATGCTGGTGCACTATAGACACTGGCCTTGGAATGGTGTTTTACATACTGGTCTTGGAATGGTGTTTTACATACTGGTCATGGAATAGTGTTTTACATACTGGTCTTGGAATTGTGTTTTACATTCTGGTGCCCTATAGACACTCACCTTGGAATAGTGTTTTACATGCTGGAGCATTATAGATATTGGCCTTGGAAAGGTGTTTTACATTCTTGTCTTGGAATGGTGTTTTACATACCGGTCTTGGAATGGTGTTTTACATACTGGTCTTGGAATGGTGTTTTACATACTGGTCTTGGAATGGTGTTTTACATACTGGTCTTGGAATTGTGTTTTACATTCTGGTGCCCTATAAACACTCACTTTGGAATAGTGTTTTACATGCTGGAGCATTATAGACACTGGCCTTGGAATGGTGTTTGACATACTGGAGCATTATAGACAATGGCCTTGGAATAGTGTTTCACATACTGGAGCATTATAGACACTGGTCTTGGAATGGTGTTTTACATACTGGTCTTGGAATGGTGTTTTACATACTGGTCTTGGAATGGTGTTTTACATACTGGTCTTGGAATGGTGTTTTACATTCTGGTGCCCTATAGACACTCACCTTGGAATAGTGTTTTACATGCTGGAGCATTATAGGCACTGGCCTTGGGATAGTGTTTCACATACTGGAGCATTATAGACACTGGCCTTGGAATAGTGTTTCACATACTGGAGCATTATAGATACTGGCCTTGGAAAGGTGTTTTACATACTGGTCTTGGAATGGTGTTTTACATACTGGTCTTGGAATGGTGTTTTACATACTGGTCTTGGAATAGTGTTTTACATTCTGGTGCCCTATAAACACTCACCTTGGAATAATGTTTTACATGCTGGAGCACTATAGACACTGGCCTTGGAATGGTGTTTGACATACTGGAGCATTATAGATACTGGCCTTGGAAAGGTGTTTTACATACTGGTCTTGGAATGGTGTTTTACATACTGGTCTTGGAATGGTGTTTTACATTCTGGTCTTGGAATGGTGTTTTACATACTGGTCTTGGAATGGTGTTTTACATACTGGTGCCCTATAGACACTCACCTTGGAATAGTGTTTTACATGCTGGTGCACTATAGACACTGGCCTTGGAATGGTGTTTTACATACTGGAGCATTATAGACACTGGCCTTGGAATGGTGTTTGACATACTGGAGCATTATAGACACTGGCCTTGGAATAGTGTTTCACATACTGGAGCATTATAGACACTGGCCTTGGAATGGTGTTTTACATACTGGTCTTGGAATGGTGTTTTACATACTGGTCTTGGAATGGTGTTTTACATACTGGTCTTGGAATAGTGTTTTACATACTGGTGCCCTATAGACACTCACCTTGGAATAGTGTTTTACATGCTGGTGCACTATAGACACTGGCCTTGGAATGGTGTTTTACATACTGGTCTTGGAATGGTGTTTTACATACTGGTCTTGGAATTGTGTTTTACATTCTGGTGCCCTATAGACACTCACCTTGGAATAGTGTTTTACATGCTGGAGCATTATAGATGCTGGCCTTGGAATGGTGTTTTACATTCTGGTGCCCTATAAACACTCACCTTAGAATAGTGTTTTACATGCTGGAGCACTATAAACACTGGCCTTGGAATGGTGTTTTACATACTGGAGCATTATAGACACTGGCCTTGGAATGGTGTTTGACATACTGGAGCATTATAGACACTGGCCTTGGAATGGTGTTTTACATACTGCTCTTGGAATGGTGTTTTACATACTGCTCTTGAAATGGTGTTTTACATACTGGTCTTGGAATGGTGTTTTACATACTGGTCTTGGAATAGTGTTTTACATACTGGTGCCCTATAGACACTCACCTTGGAATAGTGTTTTACATGCTGGTGCACTATAGACACTGGCCTTGGAATGGTGTTTTATATACTGGTCTTGGAATGGTGTTTTACATACTGGCCTTGGAATTGTGTTTTACATACTGGTGCCCTATAGACACTCACCTTGGAATAGTGTTTTACATGCTGATGCACTATAGACACTGGCCTTGGAATGGTGTTTTACATACTGGTCTTGGAATTGTGTTTTACATACTGGTCTTGGAATTGTGTTTTACATTCTGGTGCCCTATAGACACTCACCTTGGAATAGTGTTTTACATGCTGGGGCATTATAGATACTGGCCTTGGAAAGGTGTTTTACATACTGGTCTTGGAATGGTGTTTTACATACTGGTCTTGGAATGGTGTTTTACATACTGGTCTTGGAATTGTGTTTTACATTCTGGTGCCCTATTGACACTCACCTTGGAATAGTGTTTTACATGCTGGTGCACTATAGACACTGGCCTTGGAATGGTGTTTTACATACTGGTCTTGGAATGGTGTTTTACATACTGGTCTTGGAATGGTGTTTTACATACTGGTCTTGGAATTGTGTTTTACATTCTGGTGCCCTACAGACACTCACTTTGGAATAGTGTTTTACATGCTGGTGCACTATAGACACTGGCCTTGGAATGGTGTTTTACATACTGGTCTTGGAATGGTGTTTTACATACTGGTCATGGAATAGTGTTTTACATACTGGTCTTGGAATTGTGTTTTACATTCTGGTGCCCTATAGACACTCACCTTGGAATAGTGTTTTACATGCTGGAGCATTATAGATATTGGCCTTGGAAAGGTGTTTTACATTCTTGTCTTGGAATGGTGTTTTACATACCGGTCTTGGAATGGTGTTTTACATACTGGTCTTGGAATGGTGTTTTACATACTGGTCTTGGAATGGTGTTTTACATACTGGTCTTGGAATTGTGTTTTACATTCTGGTGCCCTATAAACACTCACTTTGGAATAGTGTTTTACATGCTGGAGCATTATAGACACTGGCCTTGGAATGGTGTTTGACATACTGGAGCATTATAGACAATGGCCTTGGAATAGTGTTTCACATACTGGAGCATTATAGACACTGGTCTTGGAATGGTGTTTTACATACTGGTCTTGGAATGGTGTTTTACATACTGGTCTTGGAATGGTGTTTTACATACTGGTCTTGGAATGGTGTTTTACATTCTGGTGCCCTATAGACACTCACCTTGGAATAGTGTTTTACATGCTGGAGCATTATAGGCACTGGCCTTGGGATAGTGTTTCACATACTGGAGCATTATAGACACTGGCCTTGGAATAGTGTTTCACATACTGGAGCATTATAGATACTGGCCTTGGAAAGGTGTTTTACATACTGGTCTTGGAATGGTGTTTTACATACTGGTCTTGGAATGGTGTTTTACATACTGGTCTTGGAATAGTGTTTTACATTCTGGTGCCCTATAAACACTCACCTTGGAATAATGTTTTACATGCTGGAGCACTATAGACACTGGCCTTGGAATGGTGTTTGACATACTGGAGCATTATAGATACTGGCCTTGGAAAGGTGTTTTACATACTGGTCTTGGAATGGTGTTTTACATACTGGTCTTGGAATGGTGTTTTACATTCTGGTCTTGGAATGGTGTTTTACATACTGGTCTTGGAATGGTGTTTTACATACTGGTGCCCTATAGACACTCACCTTGGAATAGTGTTTTACATGCTGGTGCACTATAGACACTGGCCTTGGAATGGTGTTTTACATACTGGAGCATTATAGACACTGGCCTTGGAATGGTGTTTGACATACTGGAGCATTATAGACACTGGCCTTGGAATAGTGTTTCACATACTGGAGCATTATAGACACTGGCCTTGGAATGGTGTTTTACATACTGGTCTTGGATGGTGTTTTACATACTGGTCTTGGAATGGTGTTTTACATACTGGTCTTGGAATAGTGTTTTACATACTGGTGCCCTATAGACACTCACCTTGGAATAGTGTTTTACATGCTGGTGCACTATAGACACTGGCCTTGGAATGGTGTTTTACATACTGGTCTTGGAATGGTGTTTTACATACTGGTCTTGGAATTGTGTTTTACATTCTGGTGCCCTATAGACACTCACCTTGGAATAGTGTTTTACATGCTGGAGCATTATAGATGCTGGCCTTGGAATGGTGTTTTACATTCTGGTGCCCTATAAACACTCACCTTAGAATAGTGTTTTACATGCTGGAGCACTATAAACACTGGCCTTGGAATGGTGTTTTACATACTGGAGCATTATAGACACTGGCCTTGGAATGGTGTTTGACATACTGGAGCATTATAGACACTGGCCTTGGAATGGTGTTTTACATACTGCTCTTGGAATGGTGTTTTACATACTGCTCTTGAAATGGTGTTTTACATACTGGTCTTGGAATGGTGTTTTACATACTGGTCTTGGAATAGTGTTTTACATACTGGTGCCCTATAGACACTCACCTTGGAATAGTGTTTTACATGCTGGTGCACTATAGACACTGGCCTTGGAATGGTGTTTTATATACTGGTCTTGGAATGGTGTTTTACATACTGGCCTTGGAATTGTGTTTTACATACTGGTGCCCTATAGACACTCACCTTGGAATAGTGTTTTACATGCTGATGCACTATAGACACTGGCCTTGGAATGGTGTTTTACATACTGGAGCATTATAGACACTGGCCTTGGAATGGTGTTTTACATACTGGTCTTGGAATGGTGTTTTATATACTGGTCTTGGAATGGTGTTTTACATACTGGCCTTGGAATTGTGTTTTACATACTGGTGCCCTATAGACACTCACCTTGGAATAGTGTTTTACATGCTGGTGCACTATAGACAATGGCCTTGGAATGGTGTTTTACATACTGGAGCATTATAGACACTGGCCTTGGAATAGTGTTTCACATACTGGAGCATTATAGACACTGGCCTTGGAATGGTGTTTTACATACTGGTCTTGGAATGGTGTTTTACATACTGGTCTTGGAATGGTGTTTTACATACTGGTCTTGGAATAGTGTTTTACATACTGGTGCCCTATAGACACTCACCTTGGAATAGTGTTTTACATGCTGGTGCACTATAGACACTGGCCTTGGAATGGTGTTTTACATACTGGTCTTGGAATGGTGTATTACATACTGGTCTTGGAATTGTGTTTTACATTCTGGTGCCCTATAGACACTCACCTTGGAATAGTGTTTTACATGCTGGAGCATTATAGATACTGGCCTTGGAATGGTGTTTTACATACTGGTCTTGGAATGGTGTTTTACATACAGGTCTTGGAATGGTGTTTTACATACTGGTCTTGGAATTGTGTTTTACATTCTGGTGCCCTATAGACACTCACCTTTGAATAGTGTTTTACATGCTGGAGCATTATAGATACTGGCCTTGGAATGGTGTTTTACATACTGGTCTTGGAATGGTGTTTTATATACTGGTCTTGGAATGGTGTTTTACATACTGGTCTTGGAATTGTGTTTTACATTCTGGTGCCCTATAGACACTCACCTTGGAATAGTGTTTTACATGCTGGGGCATTATAGATAGTGGCCTTGGAAAGGTGTTTTACATACTGGTCTTGGAATGGTGTTTTACATACTGGTCTTGGAATGGTGTTTTACATACTGGTCTTGGAATTGTGTTTTACATTCTGGTGCCCTATTGACACTCACCTTGGAATAGTGTTTAACATGCTGGTGCACTATAGACACTGGCCTTGGAATGGTGTTTTACATACTGGTCTTGGAATGGTGTTTTACATACTGGTCTTGGAATGGTGTTTTACATACTGGTCTTGGAATTGTGTTTTACATTCTGGTGCCCTATAGACACTCACCTTGGAATAGTGTTTTACATGCTGGTGCACTATAGACACTGGCCTTGGAATGGTGTTTTACATACTGGTCTTGGAATGGTGGTTTACATACTGGTCATGGAATGGTGTTTTACATACTGGTCTTGGAATTGTGTTTTACATTCTGGTGCCCTATAGACACTCACCTTGGAATAGTGTTTTACATGCTGGAGCATTATAGACACTGGCCTTGGAATGGTGTTTGACATACTGGAGCATTATAGACACTGGCCTTGGAATAGTGTTTCACATACTGGAGCATTATAGACACTGGTCTTGGAATGGTGTTTTACATACTGGTCTTGGAATGGTGTTTTACATACTGGTCTTGGAATAGTGTTTTACATACTGGTGCCCTATGGACACTCACCTTTGAATAGTGTTTTACATGCTGGTGCACTATAGACACTGGCCTTGGAATGGTGTTTTATATACTGGTCTTGGAATGGTGTTTTACATACTGGCCTTGGAATTGTGTTTTACATACTGGTGCCCTATAGACACTCACCTTGGAATAGTGTTTTACATGCTGGTGCACTATAGACACTGGCCTTGAAATGGTGTTTTACATACTGGAGCATTATAGACACTGGCCTTGGAATGGTGTTTTACATACTGGTCTTGGAATGGTGTTTTATATACTGGTCTTGGAATGGTGTTTTACATACTGGCCTTGGAATTGTGTTTTACATACTGGTGCCCTATAGACACTCACCTTGGAATAGTGTTTTACATGCTGGTGCACTATAGACACTGGCCTTGGAATGGTGTTTTACATACTGGAGCATTATAGACACTGGCCTTGGAATAGTGTTTCACATACTGGAGCATTATAGACACTGGCCTTGGAATGGTGTTTTAGATACTGGTCTTGGAATGGTGTTTTACATACTGGTCTTGGAATGGTGTTTTACATACTGGTCTTGGAATAGTGTTTTACATACTGGTGCCCTATAGACACTCACCTTGGAATAGTGTTTTACATGCTGGTGCACTATAGACACTGGCCTTGGAATGGTGTTTTACATACTGATCTTGGAATGGTGTATTACATACTGGTCTTGGAATTGTGTTTTACATTCTGGTGCCCTATAGACACTCACCTTGGAATAGTGTTTTACATGCTGGAGCATTATAGATACTGGCCTTGGAATGGTGTTTTACATACTGGTCTTGGAATGGTGTTTTACATACTGGTCTTGGAATGGTGTTTTACATACTGGTCTTGGAATTGTGTTTTACATTCTGGTGCCCTATAGACACTCACCTTTGAATAGTGTTTTACATGCTGGAGCATTATAGATACTGGCCTTGGAATGGTGTTTTACATACTGCTCTTGGAATGGTGTTTTACATACTGGTCTTGGAATGGTGTTTTACATACTGGTCTTGGAATTGTGTTTTACATTCTGGTGCCCTATAGACACTCACCTTGGAATAGTGTTTTACATGCTGGGGCATTATAGATAGTGGCCTTGGAAAGGTGTTTTACATACTGGTCTTGGAATGGTGTTTTACATACTGGTCTTGGAATGGTGTTTTACATACTGGTCTTGGAATTGTGTTTTACATTCTGGTGCCCTATTGACACTCACCTTGGAATAGTGTTTTACATGCTGGTGCACTATAGACACTGGCCTTGGAATGGTGTTTTACATACTGGTCTTGGAATGGTGGTTTACATACTGGTCATGGAATGGTGTTTTACATACTGGTCTTGGAATTGTGTTTTACATTCTGGTGCCCTATAGACACTCACCTTGGAATAGTGTTTTACATGCTGGAGCATTATAGATACTGGCCTTGGAAAGGTGTTTTACATACTGGTCTTGGAATGGTGTTTTACATACTGGTCTTGGAATGGTGTTTTACATACTGGTCTTGGAATGGTGTTTTACATACTGGTCTTGGAATTGTGTTTTACATTCTGGTGCCCTATAAACACTCACCTTGGAATAGTGTTTTACATGCTGGAGCATTATAGACACTGGCCTTGGAATGGTGTTTGACATACTGGAGCATTATAGACACTGGTCTTGGAATGGTGTTTTACATACTGGTCTTGGAATTGTGTTTTACATTCTGGTGCCCTATAAACACTCACCTTGGAATAGTGTTTTACATGCTGGTGCACTATAGACACTGGCCTTGGAATGGTGTTTTACATACTGGTCTTGGAATGGTGTTTTACATACTGGTCTTGGAATGGTGTTTTACATTCTGGTGCCCTATAGACACTCACCTTACAATAGTGTTTTACATGCTGGAGCATTATAGACACTGGCCTTGGGATAGTGTTTCACATACTGGAGCATTATAGACACTGGTCTTGGAATAGTGTTTCACATACTGGAGCATTATAGATACTGGCCTTGGAAAGGTGTTTTACATACTGGTCTTGGAATGGTGTTTTACATACTGGTCTTGGAATGGTGTTTTACATACTGGTCTTGGAATAGTGTTTTACATTCTGGTGCCCTATAAACACTCACCTTGGAATAGTGTTTTACATGCTGGAGCACTATAGACACTGGCCTTGGAATGGTGTTTGACATACTGGAGCATTATAGATACTGGCCTTGGAAAGGTGTTTTACATACTGGTCTTGGAATGGTGTTTTACATACTGGTCTTGGAATGGTGTTTTACATTCTGGTCTTGGAATGGTGTTTTACATACTGGTCTTGGAATAGTGTTTTACATTCTGGTGCCCTATAAACACTCACCTTGGAATAGTGTTTTACATGCTGGAGCACTATAGACACTGGCCTTGGAATGGTGTTTGACATACTGGAGCATTATAGATACTGGCCTTGGAAAGGTGTTTTACATACTGGTCTTGGAATGGTGTTTTACATACTGGTCTTGGAATGGTGTTTTACATTCTGGTCTTGGAATGGTGTTTTACGTACTGGTCTTGGAATGGTGTTTTACATACTGGTGCCCTATAGACACTCACCTTGGAATAGTGTTTTACATGCTGGTGCACTATAGACACTGGCCTTGGAATGGTGTTTTACATACTGGTCTTGGAATGGTGTTTTACATACTGGTCTTGGAATTGTGTTTTACATTCTGGTGCCCTATAGACACTCACCTTGGAATAGTGTTTTACATGCTGGAGCATGATAGATACTGGCCTTGGAATGGTGTTTTACATACTGGTCTTGGAATGGTGTTTTACATACTGGTCTTGGAATGGTGTTTTACATACTGGTCTTGGAATTGTGTGTTACATTCTGGTGCCCTATAGACACTCACCTTGGAATAGTGTTTTACATGCTGGGGCATTATAGATACTGGCCTTGGAAAGGTGTTTTACATACTGGTCTTGTAATGGTGTTTTACATATTGGTCTTGGAATGGTGTTTTACACACTGGTCTTGGAATGGTGTTTTACATACTGGTCTTGGAATTGTGTTTTACATTCTGGTGCCCTATTGACACTCACCTTGGAATAGTGTTTTACATGCTGGTGCACTATAGACACTGGCCTTGGAATGGTGTTCTACATACTGGTCTTGGAATGGTGTTTTACATACTGGTCTTGGAATGGTGTTTTACATACTGGTCTTGGAATTGTGTTTTACATTCTGGTGCCCTATAGACACTCACCTTGGAATAGTGTTTTACATGCTGGTGCACTATAGACACTGGCCTTGGAATGGTGTTTTACATACTGGTCTTGGAATGGTGTTTTACATACTGGTCTTGGAATGGTGTTTTACATACTGGTCTTGGAATTGTGTTTTACATTCTGGTGCCCTATAGACACTCAACTTGGAATAGTGTTATACATGCTGGAGCATTATAGATACTGGCCTTGGAACAGTGTTTTACATACTGGTCTTGGAATGGTGTTTTACATACTGGTCTTGGAATGGTGTTTTACATACTGGTCTTGGAATGGTGTTTTACATACTGGTCTTGGAATTGTGTTTTACATTCTGGTGCCCTATAAACACTCACCTTGGAATAGTGTTTTACATGCTGGAGCATTATAGACACTGGCCTTGGAATGGTGTTTTACATACTGGTCTTGGAATGGTGTTTTACATACTGGTCTTGGAATTGTGTTTTACATTCTGGTGCCCTATAGACACTCACCTTGGAATAGTGTTTTACATGCTGGGGCATTATAGATAGTGGCCTTGGAAAGGTGTTTTACATACTGGTCTTGGAATGGTGTTTTACATACTGGTCTTGGAATGGTGTTTTACATACTGGTCTTGGAATTGTGTTTTACATTCTGGTGCCCTATAGACACTCACCTTGGAATAGTGTTTTACATGCTGGGGCATTATAGATAGTGGCCTTGGAAAGGTGTTTTACATACTGGTCTTGGAATGGTGTTTTACATACTGGTCTTGGAATGGTGTTTTACATACTGGTCTTGGAATTGTGTTTTACATTCTGGTGCCCTATTGACACTCACCTTGGAATAGTGTTTTACATGCTGGTGCACTATAGACACTGGCCTTGGAATGGTGTTTTACATACTGGTCTTGGAATGGTGGTTTACATACTGGTCATGGAATGGTGTTTTACATACTGGTCTTGGAATTGTGTTTTACATTCTGGTGCCCTATAGACACTCACCTTGGAATAGTGTTTTACATGCTGGAGCATTATAGATACTGGCCTTGGAAAGGTGTTTTACATACTGGTCTTGGAATGGTGTTTTACATACTGGTCTTGGAATGGTGTTTTACATACTGGTCTTGGAATGGTGTTTTACATACTGGTCTTGGAATTGTGTTTTACATTCTGGTGCCCTATAAACACTCACCTTGGAATAGTGTTTTACATGCTGGAGCATTATAGACACTGGCCTTGGAATGGTGTTTGACATACTGGAGCATTATAGACACTGGTCTTGGAATGGTGTTTTACATACTGGTCTTGGAATTGTGTTTTACATTCTGGTGCCCTATAAACACTCACCTTGGAATAGTGTTTTACATGCTGGTGCACTATAGACACTGGCCTTGGAATGGTGTTTTACATACTGGTCTTGGAATGGTGTTTTACATACTGGTCTTGGAATGGTGTTTTACATTCTGGTGCCCTATAGACACTCACCTTGCAATAGTGTTTTACATGCTGGAGCATTATAGACACTGGCCTTGGGATAGTGTTTCACATACTGGAGCATTATAGACACTGGTCTTGGAATAGTGTTTCACATACTGGAGCATTATAGATACTGGCCTTGGAAAGGTGTTTTACATACTGGTCTTGGAATGGTGTTTTACATACTGGTCTTGGAATGGTGTTTTACATACTGGTCTTGGAATAGTGTTTTACATTCTGGTGCCCTATAAACACTCACCTTGGAATAGTGTTTTACATGCTGGAGCACTATAGACACTGGCCTTGGAATGGTGTTTGACATACTGGAGCATTATAGATACTGGCCTTGGAAAGGTGTTTTACATACTGGTCTTGGAATGGTGTTTTACATACTGGTCTTGGAATGGTGTTTTACATTCTGGTCTTGGAATGGTGTTTTACATACTGGTCTTGGAATAGTGTTTTACATTCTGGTGCCCTATAAACACTCACCTTGGAATAGTGTTTTACATGCTGGAGTACTATAGACACTGGCCTTGGAATGGTGTTTGACATACTGGAGCATTATAGATACTGGCCTTGGAAAGGTGTTTTACATACTGGTCTTGGAATGGTGTTTTACATACTGGTCTTGGAATGGTGTTTTACATACTGGTCTTGGAATTGTGTTTTACATTCTGGTCTTGGAATGGTGTTTTACGTACTGGTCTTGGAATGGTGTTTTACATACTGGTGCCCTATAGACACTCACCTTGGAATAGTGTTTTACATGCTGGTGCACTATAGACACTGGCCTTGGAATGGTGTTTTACATACTGGTCTTGGAATGGTGTTTTACATACTGGTCTTGGAATTGTGTTTTACATTCTGGTGCCCTATAGACACTCACCTTGGAATAGTGTTTTACATGCTGGAGCATGATAGATACTGGCCTTGGAATGGTGTTTTACATACTGGTCTTGGAATGGTGTTTTACATACTGGTCTTGGAATGGTGTTTTACATACTGGTCTTCGAATTGTGTGTTACATTCTGGTGCCCTATAGACACTCACCTTGGAATAGTGTTTTACATGCTGGGGCATTATAGATACTGGCCTTGGAAAGGTGTTTTACATACTGGTCTTGTAATGGTGTTTTACATATTGGTCTTGGAATGGTGTTTTACACACTGGTCTTGGAATGGTGTTTTACATACTGGTCTTGGAATTGTGTTTTACATTCTGGTGCCCTATTGACACTCACCTTGGAATAGTGTTTTACATGCTGGTGCACTATAGACACTGGCCTTGGAATGGTGTTCTACATACTGGTCTTGGAATGGTGTTTTACATACTGGTCTTGGAATGGTGTTTTACATACTGGTCTTGGAATTGTGTTTTACATTCTGGTGCCCTATAGACACTCACCTTGGAATAGTGTTTTACATGCTGGTGCACTATAGACACTGGCCTTGGAATGGTGTTTTACATACTGGTCTTGGAATGGTGTTTTACATACTGGTCTTGGAATGGTGTTTTACATACTGGTCTTGGAATTGTGTTTTACATTCTGGTGCCCTATAGACACTCAACTTGGAATAGTGTTATACATGCTGGAGCATTATAGATACTGGCCTTGGAACAGTGTTTTACATACTGGTCTTGGAATGGTGTTTTACATACTGGTCTTGGAATGGTGTTTTACATACTGGTCTTGGAATGGTGTTTTACATACTGGTCTTGGAATTGTGTTTTACATTCTGGTGCCCTATAAACACTCACCTTGGAATAGTGTTTTACATGCTGGAGCATTATAGACACTGGCCTTGGAATGGTGTTTTACATACTGGTCTTGGAATGGTGTTTTACATACTGGTCTTGGAATTGTGTTTTACATTCTGGTGCCTCATAGACACTCACCTTGGAATAGTGTTTTACATGCTGGAGCATTATAGACACTGGCCTTGGGATAGTGTTTCACATACTGGAGCATTATAGACACTGGCCTTGGAATAGTGTTTCACATACTGGAGCATTATAGATACTGGACTTGGAAAGGTGTTTTACATACTGGTCTTGGAATGGTGTTTTACATACTGGTCTTGGAATGGTGTTTTACATACTGGTCTTGGAATGGTGTTTTACATACTGGTCTTGGTATTGTGTTTTACATTCTGGTGCCCTATAAACACTCACCTTGGAATAGTGTTTTACATGCTGGAGCACTATAGACACTGGCCTTGGAATGGTGTTTGACATACTGGAGCATTATAGACACTGGCTTTGGAATAGTGTTTCACATACTGGAGCATTATAGACACTGGTCTTAGAATGGTGTTTTACATACTGGTCTTGGAATGGTGTTTTACATACTGGTCTTGGAATGGTGTTTTACATACTGGTCTTGGAACTGTGTTTTACATACTGGTCTTGGAACTGTGTTTTACATTCTGGTGCCCTATAGACACTCACCTTGGAATAGTGTTTTACATGCTGGTGCACTATAGACACTGGCCTTGGAATGGTGTTTTACATACTGGTCTTGGAATGGTGTTTTACATACTGGTCTTGGAATTGTGTTTTACATTCTGGTGCCCTATTGACACTCACCTTGGAATAGTGTTTTACATGCTGGTGCACTATAGACACTGGCCTTGGAATGGTGTTCTACATACTGGTCTTGGAATGGTGTTTTACATACTGGTCTTGGAATGGTGTTTTACATACTGGTCTTGGAATTGTGTTTTACATTCTGGTGCCCTATAGACACTCACCTTGGAATAGTGTTTTACATGCTGGTGCACTATAGACACTGGCCTTGGAATGGTGTTTTACATACTGGTCTTGGAATGGTGTTTTACATACTGGTCTTGGAATGGTGTTTTACATACTGGTCTTGGAATTGTGTTTTACATTCTGGTGCCCTATAGACACTCAACTTGGAATAGTGTTATACATGCTGGAGCATTATAGATACTGGCCTTGGAAAGGTGTTTTACATACTGGTCTTGGAATCGTGTTTTACATACTGGTCTTGGAATGGTGTTTTACATACTGGTCTTGGAATGGTGTTTTACATACTGGTCTTGGAATTGTGTTTTACATTCTGGTGCCCTATAAACACTCACCTTGGAATAGTGTTTTACATGCTGGAGCATTATAGACACTGGCCTTGGAATGGTGTTTTACATACTGGTCTTGGAATGGTGTTTTACATACTGGTCTTGGAATGGTGTTTTACATACTGGTCTTGGAATTGTGTTTTTCATTCTGGTGCCCCATAGACACTCACCTTGGAATAGTCTTTTACATGCTGGAGCATTATAGACACTGGCCTTGGGATAGTGTTTCACATACTGGAGCATTATAGACACTGGCCTTGGAATAGTGTTTCACATACTGGAGCATTATAGATACTGGCCTTGGAAAGGTGTTTTACATACTGGTCTTGGAATGGTGTTTTACATACTGGTCTTGGAATGGTGTTTTACATACTGGTCTTGGAATGGTGTTTTACATACTGGTCTTGGTATTGTGTTTTAAATTCTGGTGCCCTATAAACCCTCACCTTGGAATAGTGTTTTACATGCTGGAGCACTATAGACACTGGCCTTGGAATGGTGTTTGACATACTGGAGCATTATAGACACTGGCCTTGGAATAGTGTTTCACATACTGGAGCATTATAGACACTGGTCTTAGAATGGGGTTTTACATACTGGTCTTGGAATGGTGTTTTACATACTGGTCTTGGAATGGTGTTTTACATACTGGTCTTGGAACTGTGTTTTACATACTGGTCTTGGAACTGTGTTTTACATTCTGGTGCCCTATAGACACTCACCTTGGAATAGTGTTTTACATGCTGGTGCACTATAGACACTGGCCTTGGAATGGTGTTTTACATACTGGTCTTGGAATGGTGTTTTACATACTGGTCTTGGAATGGTGTTTTACATTCTGGTCTTGGAATGGTGTTTTACATTCTGGTGCCCTATAGACACTCACCTTGGAATAGTGTTTTACATGCTGGAGCATTACAGACACTGGCCTTGGGATAGTCCACTGTAGGCACTGGTCTCAGCATGGTGATTATTATACTTTGACTTTTTGAAGACCGGCCTGAGAATGGTGCTTTATAAACGGGGGCGATGAGAATGCTAGCCATGGGGAGATGATTTATCGATTCCGAATGATAGATCCTGGAACCAGCACTTTACATACTAGTGTGTTGTAGCAGTTGGCTGGACTATGACTCCACACATGCTTAGACAATCCTAGTCTGGCAATGGTGCTTGCACAGTGGGGTACTGAAATATTTTATGAGCTCGCCATCAGAAAAGCGGGTGAAGTATATTGGTTAATGAGCAAACTGTGAGTTATAAATCCACTGCATGTTGTCACACTTTTTCCAAATATTTCTTGTGGGAATTTAACCCTAACAACCTTCTTGAAAAAGGATGCTTTGCTTGCATTGCACGCTTACTCTGTGCAATTGAGGGCTGATATTTAAAAAACACTCGTCCAGGCCTGTTTTGCATTCAGAGTCCACCCCTGGCGACCCAAGGAGGCGTTCGATATATGACACATATTTTTTTTTTTTAATAAATACGTCTCTTTAAGGCTACAGAATGTCCATATAACACTTCCTTCTGCTCTTTCTTGGTGCACTCTCTTTTGAATTTGTGCAGAGCTGGTTCTTACCTGTAAGCGGTCCTTGGTGGCAGTTTGTTCTACAATTATGTGTAGAGAGGCTGCAACAAATGCAAGCCAGAGTCCCGAACCAGCCCTGAATGCAATACACTTCCACCTAAAAGATTGTCATGTGTTTTCTTTGGTTTTCCAAGTAGTTGACAGTCTCGTAGTGACACATAAAGTATTATGGAGGCAGCATAAAAATTTACGAATACAAATTGGTTCCTTAGCTGACTTCATGTTCACGGCCGTTTGTTTCCACAGTTGTGGCCACGCACAAAACTAGCAGTGCAATAGCAGAAAAAAACAAGCATTTGCAATGCAATCGGTCTTCTCTTTGGGACCTAAGTATTTAACAGTATAAACTAAAAGGTGCTCCTTTGGACTTAATACCAGTGCTCATACCAACAGGGACTGATTGTATCAGCTAACACCAATCGTTACTCATTCATACCTTCAACATTCATAAAACTGGGAGATATAACCATATGCCCAAGACTAACACTACAAACAACAAATTTATAGAAAAAATATATCAATTTATTAAAAAGTACATTAATCTCAAGGTATATCAATCTGCAAGTGTACCATTATATCGAATGACATTAAAAATTCACAGAAATTACAATATATCTAGTCAACATATCAGAGAAAAATACAATTTCATAAGGAACATAATCACAAGTTAAAAAAGACGAGAGTACATATGGTTATATCTCCCAGTTTTATGAATGTTGAAGGTATGAATGAGTAACGATTGGTGTTAGCTGATACAATCAGTCCCTGTTGGTATGAGCACTGGTATTAAGTCCAAAGGAACACCTTTTAGTTTATACTGTTGTATAGCACCCTACTCCTTTGGTGTATAAGGGGTCCCTCTCATTTTTGGATAGACCTAAGTATTTAGCCATGCAGCAGATTATTGTGAGTACAGCAACATTTACTGTTGCATTAAAAGCTGGAGCGTGGTACTTGTTCTCATTGTGGAAACTGCAAGGTAACGGGGCTGCGCTATCCTTACAGTTGAGCGGCCAGAGCGGGCGACTTTGAAGCTGAGGAACCAGGTTCGACTCTGGGGGGAGGCTCAAACATCCTGTGATTCTGGGCAAATCACTTACTCTCCCCGTGCCTAGAAATTAATGTGCCCGTCTGTAATGCAACTGGTGCTCATGTAAAGCGCTCTGATACCTTCGGGTCAAGTTCACGCTATATAAAACTACCAAAAAAAACACAAAAACACCTGCACTCTAGCATGGGTTTATAATTGTCCTTACTTGGAAGGCACCTAATTATAGTAGTGCGCACGGCCCACAACCCTTCCCTAAAGGCATGAAGAAAGCCCTGGCAGTGATGGACACGCCTGCAGAGTGTGATAGGGGGCCCTGAATCTCCCATATATAACAGAAATTCATTGGGCTTGGGCTAGTTGGGACACCTCCCCCCCCCCCTTCTCCCCCCCAAACGGCTGTGGGAAGTTGGGGGCCTGGCTTATGCTCTTGGCAACTTCTCATAAACAAGGGGACCCCTGAACATGATACAAGGTAGGGATGCAGGGGAAAGAATTCAAACTGAATATACAAACAAAAGTCCCTACCTAGGTACTATAAGAAAAGCTGTACATCAACTATTAATAGACCACTCTGGCTAGACCCAAATGACCAAATTCTTCACCACTGAAAAGTTGAATTAAACATAATTTTATTTTATTTATTCATTTTGAACACATTGATTCATTTTAAACACATTAATCTATCACAAATAAATATCATATCATGAAAAAATCATAAAGAAAACATAAAGAAAACAGACCCCATTTCTCATCCACGACTCCCAACATGCATACAAAATCATACACAATCGTCCTCACTCATACCACATATAAAGGCATACCAAATATATCTGAAAAAATGCTAAAAATTCAAGTTACCATAGGGCATTAATATAAAACAGATTAGCCCAAGAGCCAGTCTTAATCAAGGATCTCACAGAATTCAAAAAATTAATTTATGGTTTGATATCAAAAGATACAAAAAATGCAACATAGAACAATAGTATATAAATATATTAATCAGTGATCCAACATAGTAGGGACATAATAATCCTAGAAAGGAACTATTCAAGCGCCGACGCGCGTTTCGAGTGAGACAACCCCTTTCTCTGGGTATCACCTTCTTCAGGGCGCATATGTAACTTTAAGAAAAAGTTAGCGATGGGGCCTGTCAAAAACGTGCTGTGTAACTGAAAAAAACTCTATAACGACTCGGAGAAAACAAGATAAAGTGCTTTCTGGCGGAGCTCGAGTTTCAGTAAGGATGAAATAATAATCTGCCAATTCAGGAATCTCCAAACAAATGCTTCGTGTAGGTCTCTAGAACGGAAGATTCCAGTAAAGGGATAAATACAACGGGTAACTCGATCTTCTTAGTAAATCTTAAAAAGGTATTGTAGACATCCAAAGCTCACTAATATAATCAATCCTCCCGAACAGATGGCCACTAAGGAAAGAGAGTTACAACATTGTGGCGTGGCGTCCTGCTGCTGACTCGCAGATGGTCCGATATGCTCTTGGCCACTGGATTCTCGTCTACCTTGGAAGTTTACTGCCGGTAGATATCTGCTGGGAGCCACCCTGTTTGCCTTTTGCCATTTATGCTTTTAAAATGCTCCTTGGCTGCAGCTGGCCTGCTTTTCTAATTAAATTCGTTATGAAAGCCTGCACGCATTGTTTCCACAAACGTGCTGCAAAGAGGGCCACGAGGCACTGGAGAGCAGGCAGAGGCTTATGCGCCTGGTGTTTATCACACCGTTGCATCTCCCACCCCTCCCTGCCACGCCTTATCTGTGTTTAAACCATATGGTCGCAAGAATCTTCTGTTGATCTCCCAACCTTTCACCTCCCTCCCTGGGTGCTGCCCACCTTAACGATTACTGCTTTCAACTGCCCTCACACCCGATGGATCGCCAGACAGTTGTTGTTTAAAAACATTAAAAAAATTGTCAGGATCTTAAAGAAACTGTTTTTATTGCATTTTCAGTTCCAGTAAAAGTAATGCAAAGTACTGGCTCTGAAGCCTGAGTTTTGCCGCAAATACTCAGACTGTAAGACATGTGTCCCTCTGTGTATGCTGTGCATAAAGTGCTTAGAAATGAACTGATAGAGTCTGTGCGCTTTAGGTGGTGTTAATGCTCATTTTCAGTATTTTCCCTTGTTCTGTGCCATGTGTGGTGGCTTGAATCGACTGCTTGCAGAAGCTTACAGAAGATTACATGTTTCTGTACTGTGACCCGCATGCCAGCATCTGCCACTCTGGAGAAGTCATGGTGTGTTTCAAATCATATACCATCACCACACTCAGAATGTGCTTTAGTTGTTAACTTTCTCCCATGTGTTGCAGTACCATAACAGAACGACAAGCAATGGGGATTATAGTCACTTAAGCCAATGATCGATCTCGGAAAGATGAACACCCAACTCAAACAAGTGAAATGTGAATGGGGACTTCCAGGTTACACAGAGGTATCTGCTAGGCTGTGCTACCAGACTTCCTCTTCCTTGGAGCAAGCACGCGGCCTAGCGCACACTGCAAGAGTCGTGCCTCAGCATCAGTAGATAACAGCTGTCTCTGTTGCCCATTCTTTTTATCAACCACGGACAGATAAACAAGGCTGATTGCTCCATCCAGACATCCCACACAGTTATTTATCCGTAGCAGGTCCTTTTACCCACCCCGCTCTCCTAGTAATTTACCGTGTTAAAAGGCACACTAAGTTGCTCATCTTTTAAGAGTGTATTTTTTATAGAACCCTTTTAATTGGGATGTTTTTATGCTGCTTTTCCTGCCGCAGCCTAACAGGTCCATGGTGCTGTAAAGGACGAGCGTTGCTTTTACATGCTTAACGGTACTCATGTTATCGGTTTAAGAAACAAGGGCCGAGTTTAGGTACTGGGAATTTATAATCATGCTTACAGGTTGCACACAGACTTAGGGTGACCAACTGGCATGGGTGCAAATTCAGGATGGTGAGGGAGAAAATTCAGGACAAAGGGTCAAAATTCAGACCAAAATTCAGGACAAAAAGTAAGTTTTACAGACACATCATAGGAGGTCACGTTACAGTATATAAGTAAGTAAATACACAACCAACATAAGTACAAGTCAAAATAAGTTTATATTAGGTTGAGACAATCGTGCACTTCACTTTTTTTGGTATGTGTGCAGCTTTGAGCAACTGTGCAGGTCTTTTGTGGTATTTCATAATCTATTTATATGGTTACTGCACTGGGTTGTCCAGTCTGATATTCTATTTACAGTTCATGGCCCTGAGCAGGCATGTTTGGTGAGAGAAGTGGTTGGGAAGATCTGCTCGGATGGACTTTGTTACTAGCATCTCATAGCTGAGTGTCATTGTGAGGTGTAAAGCAGCACGCATAGAATGTAGCTAATTGGGACCTGCAGTGCTAGTCTAGAGTGACCAGCTTTATGTGTCAGATCGCTTCTGGTATTCCATGTCTGTTCAGCTGGTAATGACTGGTTGTGACGTAATGGCTGAGCTGCTGACTTTGGAGCTGGTGGGATCCAGGTTTGAGTCTTGTCATCGGCGTCAACATCCTGTGATTCTTAGCAAATCACTTAATCTCCCTGTACCTACCAATCAGCGCCTTGAGACCCTCACAGCTGATCTGCAGCGCTTTATAAATCCTGGATTTAGGGTCTGGTACAGTACTGAGTGATGGATAAGTTCCATAGAGGACAGGTCTTGTGTCAGGATAAGAGCATTAAGCAGGAAAAAGGAGTTATTAACCAGCCTGCTTGAGCTATAATTTGCTGCAGACTTCTGAGTGTTATGGTATTATTGTGGGCCAGAACAGTTAGATTGGAGTTCCCGTTACAGAAATGACATATACATACAGACAGATAGACAGACAGAAAATCACTGTTTGTTAAGAAAAAGCTATTTTTCAAAGAATTGGGGGATTTATCCAAGGTTCCAGCCCAGAGCAGTTGACATTGATCGTGTTATGTAGGCATTTCTACTTGTGCTCTTTGTTTTCCATTAAATGTTGCTTATTTCTATATTTAGGTGTTAAACTGGTACTAATGAGGTGCAACCTATGCCCAGACAGTGGTAACAAGTTTAAAAATGTCAAAATAATTAAGTAATACTATTACAAAATGTGCTGCATTATGCCACATAATTCGCCTTTTCTTGCTGCATAATTTACTCAACCCTGCTGCATTATTATTAAATTCCATATATAAATATCCAAAGGAACCCTATTTATCAACCTTAGAATAATGCAAAATTAGAGAAAAGCATCACACAAACAGAATTGGCACACTGTCACACTCCCTATTATACACACTCTCCCTATCACATGCACCTTAATGGTACTAACTCTACTCTGTCACATCACATACATCACCACACACCATCACGCATACACTATTGGACACAAACAATGGAAAACTCCCATCAACCATACATCATAACACATCTTGACTTATTAAACCAATACACTCAGACACATCCAGTCACACCAGTAACTTTAACATACGCCATCTTACCAACACACAATCGCATGAACACATTTTCCCCAACAAACACATATTGCTGTTACACACAGTTATATAACACACTATCATATACACAGCTTAAAGACATGTGCACTCACCAACAGATCAACATACACACACCATCACATCAATACACACCAGATGATATACACCATCATACATAATTACACAAAGATGCATCCTCACATACACACACAGACCCTCACTCACACATTCCACATCATACGCACAGAGAAGGAACTCACATATATCCAATGACATCACAAGTTGCTAAAACAAGGACCCACAGTCACATCACACACAAACAAACCTTTCACCATTGCAAACCATAAATTAAAATCATATCTGCTTAAAACATGTGAAAATGGGCAAATGGTTAGATCC
Source organism: Calotriton arnoldi (assembly GCA_963921515.1). NCBI lineage: Eukaryota > Metazoa > Chordata > Amphibia > Caudata > Salamandridae > Calotriton > Calotriton arnoldi. The sequence goes on along the minus strand of CAWUFW010006318.1, from coordinate 758,371 downwards.
GTAAAACCTTTATTAATTACTCTTACATTTGTCGAGTCAGCATTTTACAGAGGCAGAAGAGCGCAGACAGCCTACCCATTCTAAAAAGAAAAAAAGCACCTTCCCCCCACTGGGTGTGGTGAACAGTTCAGCGAAAGTCCCTAATAAAATGAAGGCATAAGACTATGGAAAATGCAGCACTCTTGCGGCATCAGGAAAGAACTATGGAGAATAATGAAAAACTGACCTCAGACTCTAAGTTTTTAAAAATATGCTTGAGAACACTTGTCCACAGGCTCAAAGACCTCAATGGTATTAGACCAGAGCCAGTTCTATCAAAGCTGTGTTTCGAGTAAACGCATTGCAGGCTACACAGCTTTTTATGAACAGAGAGGAATCCTGTCCCTCTTGTGGAAGATAAGACACCAGCATCGTGCAGACGCTCAGGAACACTTATATCAGTGGGTGAACTGACACTGGCATATGCATTTTTTGAATTTGCCTCACTGTCCACAAATATAGGGTATGTTATAGCAATTTGGATTTATTTTTTTCATTCGTATATATTTGGACCCTTCCAGGTTTTTTCAGTGTACCTACTGGCGTGACATAGTAAAAGTATCTTCTAATAAATATTAGATGTGTTACATTAATACCTTTGAACACCTTCATTTATCACTAGACCCTGAACAAAAGCAGAATGCACACTCCTTGTTATCCGGCATCATGCAATTATGGCTTCATGTAATTGTGTAATTGTGTATTGTAAACCACTGGTTTCCCTCTTTAAAGATCTCTGTTAGTCTAAACGATCCATTTCGCGCTTTATAACGCCAAAATAAGTATAGCAATCACAATTGTTAATGCCCTTCTCCAGGACTCCTACTTCTGTCATGTACAAATTGATTGGACCATGTGGTTATGTCCCTCATTCATCTCTGGTGCAAGAATATTTGGAGGACCACACAAATTGGCATTTTGCCATTTGTGCACTCCCTCACCCTTAGCAACATGGCCTTTATTTATGGCTTTTGTTGCAATCTAGTGTCCTCTTCTAGGCTCCCAAGGCTTCTGCCTACACTCTCCCTAAAGTCATGCCTGTCCTGCCTGTAGCCAAAGTTTCAGAAGCTCAAATCAAGGCAACTATATGTTTATATTCCCCATTTATGGAATTTTCTACCTGCAGAGAACAACTAGTGCTCCCTCTATCAATGCAGCAACTTTTTTTTACCACTGGGTTTTGAGTTGACACTGCATCTGTCCAACAGACCTATTGCTCACAATATATAGAGTAGGTTTTGGATTTGCCCCTTTCAAACATTGGCTTTCATTGACTAACGTCTTTCAGCCATTGGCTTGAGACTTAGTTGATCACATCTTTGCTCATCCCTGTGGAGCATTCATCTCACCTAATGGTATTGGTGTATCCTTCCACTTCAACTCAAGTACTTCATTGAACTACGTGAGGGACTACTTTACATTTATAGCCATCTCTTTCTACTCCTGCTGTCTCCCGCCTGCATACCTCGTACTAATGTGCTGATGCTGCATGCGTTAGCACATTAAACCCAGACCTGTTAGGTTTGCCAGGGCATGTTCTCTGTGCAATGTTTCCTACTCAGAAAGTTATTGTCTCCCTAATACCCCCCTCCCTGCACTCCCAACCCCATCACAAAGCCTCAGCAAAATGTAATACCAGTCATCTTAGAATGTATTTCTCCCTCTGTCAGCCTCAAAGCTAATTCTGAAGTCTATGTCTTGAAACATTCCAGAGGAAAAAAAAGGCCTTGAAAAAAAGCAAACCGACGATTTACTTCATGCTATAACAGGGCAGAGTTGGCCATAGGTCAAGCAAAGCTTGCTATGCCACTGACTAAGTTCCAGCCCTACCAGCTCCTTTGCTAGCATTAACCTTTTAGGAACTCTCCACATTCCCTTTTGACCTAAGTTATGGCCCTTTCAGTTTCTGAATGTAAATAAACACCCAACGATGTCTAACCAACCCCACCGTAAACCCTGCCTAAGCCCTAGGCTCTGGTAGGAGGAGGCCCAGCAAATGCTGCCACTCCACGGAGAGGCCCATTATCATTCTGTATGTGATAATTAGGCTGACATACAGAATGATAATGGGCCGATAGCAGTCTGTGCCAGCTCAGGGAGGGGCTGCTGCAGGCCCATAAGATCACAGGAAGAGCGTGAGCTGGGGGCCCCTGCAGTGAGAGTTTCAGAACTCTCAGGCTGCTTGCAGGGGGCAGCTCGCTTCAATGTCTGAAATTACGGCCAAGGCGTCCGTGGAAGAAATTTTCACGGACAACGGACAAGAGGCACAAATTACGGGCAGTCCGTGAAATTTACGGATGGTTGGTCACCCTATACAGACTTGGTACTTTAAAGTTACACAAAGATCGCAAAAGCGGGTGCAATAACTCACCAATACACTTAACTTATTTATTTTACGTTCATCAATTTTACTCATGACAGTGTTGCAAACAGGAATGAAAAGATGGTGTAGAGAAACTTGAAAGAGCTTCAGACTGAAAGGGCTGTGCACGGGGCTGCTGCTGGAAGACATCCTTCCATCTTCTCCGAGATGTCTTCCCAGAAAAGATATATACTGCCCCCTTCCAGGGTTTTTTTGATGGAACTGCATACACCATCCAGTAACGGTCCAGCAATTTATGGCCAGTGGGCATTGGCGAGTCTCCGCTGACATTTAAGAGGTTCCGGTACTTTTTGTTGACACCATAGAGCGCACAAATGTTGCCTACTGGGAGAAAATGGCTTGGCAAGAAATCGGTGCGCTTGGCCTTGTTTTCTATCCATAGTCCCTCCCAACTTTGTACCGTGCTCCAAGGTGCCGGTTGTTAGTTACATTATGAGAATCATCAGGTAAAAATGTTGCCAACTTTAAAGCTACAATGTAGGTCAACATCCCGATTCAACCCAAGAGACCATAGGAAGCAAAACACTTTAATAAAACATTTATTTAAAAAGTATTTTCTCCTGAAATAAAAAAATAAATAAGAGAACGAAAGTAAAACCATAAAACTCATCTCTACCACTGAGCTAAGATGGTGTGTCTCCTATTCCACCTTCCAAGCGTTTAATGAGAGATTACTTACCAACTGTTGTTCACATATTGGCTGCCACCTGTGGAGGCCTGGGGTAAATCAGGCAGATCTTTTGGAGTGGCCAGTTGTTGACTTTTTCTGCTGCTGTGTTTTTGCCCTAAGTGACTTGCTTGACATTCACCTCATCATCCAAGACATAACCCTAGAACCTGGCAGGCTATTTGTTTATGTAAAGAAAGCAATCAGTTCGGCCCATTCCTTCAGCCAGATACGTCTCCTACTCTCCTTCAAAGATCCGCATGGTGAGCATTTCGTGTCCCATTACTGGGACTGCGCGCCTGCCTAAGTATGGAAGTGGCACTGCTGTCACAATTACCTGCTCGTATTTGCTCTATATTAGCTGTGGCGCCTTGTCTGCCCGGGAGAAATATATTGGCACACACTGCACCCAGTAATTACGGGGATGTTTGGTAGCACTACAAAGAGACTAACCAGTGGAGGTGGGTTAAACATCGAACACCATTATTGAAAGTGTGCTACATGCGCCTGGCTAATGATCGCATTCACCATCACCGACCTGAGTGAGGGGTTTACTAAAAGGATTTCATCCAACCAATAATAACCCAATTAAAGAAAATAAAGCCCCTTCTGTGTTTGCCTTTGGGAAAACATTTACTTAATTCTTTAGAGAGTCATCACCTGCGTCGCTTTAACTCAGGTAACACGAAGCCAAGCCTGCGGGCTCTCTGATAGGTCTTGACAACGTCATGTGAGGGGAGGATGCCCAATGGGAGAGCGGGTATGCTCTGTGATGTGACTCACACAGAATTAATGAAGGGACGACCAGGAGAAACAATGAGTGAATACTCCAGGGGAGTGAACAACTTCAAAAAGAGGAGGGACAGGAAGCCCAATTACCCACTGGCAAGGCAGGATTTTCAAGACAACCAAATAGACAAGTCCAAACCCATGGGAGGAGTCAGACCCCACAAAGTACATACAACAGATCACCTGTCTGTCTAGGCTCGACCTAACAAAATAGTAGAAACCAACAGGTAAAACATGCTGGATCCCAAATAATTGCTTCATGAAAAAATATTCAATTTGCTTAATACTGGTATCATGCCATGACGGTGAAAATAGAACTGGGCTAGTAAAACAATTTATTGCAAGTGTGCATATAAATGGCAGCGAACATTTTACAGCACTACAGTCAATCAAACTACACTACAGAACTACAGAACCATCAAACTCTTTGCAGAAGAAAACAACTGATCACACACTCACAGGACATTGTCTCTGATGAAATGCCTTTTTTACCACTTCTTCACGTGAAAATAACGTTATGGTATAAACCGTACATGCAGATCCACTGAGAGTGCTGTGTATATATACTCAATGGTTTGAATAATATATTTCTGGCCGCAGTTCTAACGTTGCAACATTCAAGCGCTAAAAGAGTGGATTGCCCCCTCTGTATTCTAGAATAGTTCAAGGTTAGTTCTTGAGTTCTGTTCCTTCGTTTGAGAGGCATTCGTTTTTAGCACTAAGGGCCATGCTGCAAAAAACATAGAGACACGCGAGAAAGTAAACAGACTAAACACACTTCCCTCCAATTTAGCCTGCATAATTTTATATCACTAAGTACACCAATGCAAAAAAATAAACCAACTGAAGTTACATTGTTTTTGTTGTTTATACGTAGCAAGGCGTGCAGCAAATACGTCTTTCTGTTTTTTTCTCAATGTGAAAATTGAGGCCAGTTAGTTTGCTGCATTTCTTTTGTTCAGTAATCTGCAGAAATCGCCCACCACCAGTTGGCTTCATATGTTATGCATGGACCAGGGTTACTTTATTAAAACTTCTATTACACAAAAAATGGTTTGTAAGCAACAGGTGTCATGGGTTATTTACAACATTTTGACAATCAATTCACAAGAACTTCATTCTTTCCTGTTATGCAAGCAAAATTGGTTTCCTCCATTCTCAATTGCCGCAGTAACAAGTAGGTGCAAAACGGGTTTGCTCCAGTGTATTTTCAACAGCGCAAATTTGTTTTGTTTCCATACGCATACTAATTGGTGTTGTGTCCTTCGGTTTGCATACAGTTTAAATTACTCCCATTTTTTTGTCCGCCTAGTTCACTGGCAGCCATGTTGCATCTAGACGTCTTCTATGCATAATATCAGTGTCCCTCTGTGTTTAGACAGCTAGTGCTTATGAACACTTAAGTGGCTGAGTGATCTACCTCTGGAATGATGAGCCACGTCACACTTGATGTCTCTGAAGGTGCATCCTCTGATAGCACGACTCCGCTCGCTTCCACTGGCCTCTCCTTGTGTTTCATCTCTGTCGTCAGCACAGCAGCCTGGATGTGTCTTTGCTGTACTGCGGTGCTGTTTAGACCACTGCTAGAGTCTTCTGTGAATTTCCTGAGCATGATAAGTTTGGGATTTTTAGAAGGGTGTAGAGCAGGAACCACCTTGTCCTGGCCCTACTTGACGATTTGGGATCTGTAACAAAACAGCATTTCCAGTTATCTTTACATACATATTTACAAGCTTGATAAGAAAATAAGCACCGTCTTACCAATATCATCTGGACACATATCCACATAGTCAAAGTGACAGACCCTCAACTACGAAGAAGCAGGTGCACTCCTAGAACCGTATTATGTAAAGTGCCCCAAGGGTGCAACATACATCTGTGCCTGTATTATGTGTTCCAGGGGCACTTTGGTATTACAGAAGTGGCTGGAGACACTTGCACAGGACCTCTGTAGTAAAGATAGCGCCGGCACACCTGGAGTGCCATCACTATCTGATTTTTTTGTTTAATCTGTATATTAACAATTTCCAAGTATACATGTTATGGTACAGACATATAATATACTCAGTAGAATCAGCCAGCGCTACTTTACAAATTATACATTGAATCAGTGGATAAATAAGCAATGGCTATTTAAACCACAACCGTATAGCATGATAATATACAATTAACACAACCATTGTATAATAGCATTCAGGGCTAGCCACTGGTCCAACACATATCCATAGTATATTTGTATATTACAAATCCAGAGGTATTCCTCCTATCAGGGCCAGACTGGGAACCGAAACCGGCCCTGGCAAACTGCTCGGCCGGCCCCCCCTGGTGTGAGGGGGGGTGCAGCCGAGCAGTTTGCGAGGGCCGGTTTCGGCCGATTTTGTTACAGGGGGCCGATATTGCCGACCCCCGGTAACAAAAACGGCCACCTAGGGGCCCCAAACCGGCCCCCACCCTAGCGGCCCACCTGGGAAACGCCCGGTGCCCGCTACGGCCAGTCTGGCCCTGCCTCCTATACATTGTTCTAATGTCTCCTTCCGGTATTGCCATGAAGCGCCATCTGACAGGCAAATTACTAGATCTGTAACAGTGAATCGACCATCTTCCAACTAAAAGAGGTGAACAACCAAAGGGAAGAAGGGAGGTTGGGAGGAGAAGGGAGAAGAGTCACATCTGCCACTACATCTTCGTGCCATCACTAGCTGATGAGGGTGCTCCCTTATTTGCATGTGTGTGTGGCCCCATGCAATTGAGGAAAATGATCTGCCTTTATGCCCATGCGGTTTTATGGATGCTAGCTCAGAGGCACAGAGACCATCAGGAGACACACTGACAGTGCATAACAAAGATGTGGTGCATAATCAATGCTTCCCCGAGGGTGTCCCTCTGAAGGTGGTAAAAAGTGTCCCATGGATGCCCCAGACATACCCATGCGGACCAGTGCAGTTGCCTACTGCACCCTCCTGCACGGGGGTCTCTGTCCCTCTTGAAAGTGAAAACTGGCTGCCACCTGCATTGTGAAAGGTGGACCATGTGCTTCAATGAGCTGCTCCGCCTTTCACTAATTCGCTGCCTTCAGGGCAAGTGCATTATCAGCAATAGAGTACACCATCCCTGCTTGCACCTGGCATAACTAGTTAACAATGTGCCATGGTGCAAACAGGGACAGTGCTCCCTCTCTATTGTCTGGATTTTGTGTTTTATCATTTTAATTTTCAGATGCTGTACTGCCGTTCTAAAGCCATGTTTTTATGAATGTAGTTTATGTGCATGTTTGTGCTCTCGTTCGTTTAGAAAGTAGAATTCTAAAGCTTAAAAGAACATGGCTGGGTAATAATTTGTAATCCCCTTCTGATAGACACAAAGGAGGTGTGATGATTTTGTGACATAAATACCTCAATGCTGAAATCAAACGAAGATATTGTTGATGAGAGCAGAAGGATCCTTGGCAGTTTCGTGGTTAAAAATAATATAATATCAGTTTTAATATTTTTGATGCGGTGCAGTATAATCCTCATTTTTGGAATTATATTACAACTAAATTATTGGTTCATCATTGTGAAAACATTATTTTGATAGGGAAGTGCCATCAGATTTTTGATACCAGACAAGCAAACACGTTTAAATATTTCCCAGATAAAATCCAAAAGGCTTTAAATAGTGCTACCACAATCAGAAGATTATCTGCTTCATGACAAATATTTGCAACCTTGAAGTCAGAGTTCACTTTTTTGTCTCCACATGCATCTTAATCCAAAACGGATTAGATTTTGTATCAGTAAGAGTTTAACAATCTAATTTGGAAGATCAAAAATTGGTATCATGTTCATCTCTGATCATGTTCCTGTTATATCTCCATTGGATCTTAATATGATTTTGAAAGTTATTGAAAGGTAAAGATTTCACAAGTCTTTGACAACTCATTTGTAGTATTCAATAATGATTTGTTTTACTGATAACTGTCATATTGACACCTCTCTATCTAATAAATTTGAAGACTATAAAGCAGCATTATGCGCTTCTGCTCATTATGTTATATTGTACCTCTGGAATCTGAAAAGCTCTCTAGATCTCTGCCTGGTGGAGATAAATGTGTTTTCCAGAGTATCTAATTATAAACTTAATTTAGACAAATAGTGTTCTCCCCTTAATAATATGTCCAAGATATACATGTTTTATTGATCTGTGCTTTAGTGGGCATCAAACAGAATCAAACATTTAGGTGTTTCATTTATTAAATATATTTAGGGCATTATTAGCATTTTTCATATTGTTACGATGGAACTGAACACACTGGTTGTTTTGTGACCTCTGCTTAAATTATCCTGTTTGAGTAGGCTTGCCTCTTTTTAAATTATGTTGGATCCCGTTGGTTTGTATATTTAAAAGTTTCTAATTGTTTTTTTAGAGGGGCTTGAGTCAATGCTGTTTAAGTTTTGTAAAATGAAATATGGCTTTGGTTTGCTTTGTTGAAATAAAAAAAAAAATGGAAGGTGATGTTAGATTTCCTGATTTCAAAACCAGTTACACTCCCGTTTGTATTATAGAAGATTGCTGTTTCATCTACGTGGAAGGGGAGCAACTCCTGACAGCCAATGGAAAAGGCTGTAGTTGTTTTTTTTGGCTGAGGAAAGCAAGATGGCGATTGCGTAGATCACCGTAGCGGAGCTTCCACCCTCGACCTCCTGAAGCACCCTGAAGCACTCTGCTGTACGGCTTACCTGCAGGACACGGATGCGGACGAACAGTCTTCCCTGGGGGGCTTCGGAGTCTCGGCCGTCCTGCCGGTCTCGGGCGGAGGCTGTCGGCAGCGTGTCTGTTCGGCAAGCATCAGGGCGCGCTGCATAGTGACTGCTGCAGATCAGAGGAGGAGCAGCCCCGGCATGAGTAGCATCTTGGCTGCGAGACTCGTCCGATCTCTCCACTGCACTCTGAGGGCGTGGGCGGGTCTTGCTACGGCTGTCAGCATAGAATTTGCCCGGAGGGCAAGGGAGGTCGTAACTGATACGATTTTGGCACTGGAGACCAGAGGAATGCCTCCCAAAACAGAGAGGCAAGTTAAGGAGACTTTGGGATGGAATCTAACCCAGCCACAGGGACCAAGACAGGAGTCCCCACCAGTGAATGCAGAGACTAATGCAGGTAAGCCCAACGAGCCCCGTATTCCGAGAAAACAGCAGGATAATATGGGCGCAGGGAAACGGAGGAACCTAATGGAACGGGGGCAAGTCGGGGTAAGAAAACAATAGTACCCAAGACTGCAGAAGAAGTAGGGGCAATTTTTGATGGGGATAATGTAATCACCACCCCTGTTCCACCCCAACTGGCCATCACGGACTTCTTTAAAATTAAGGATGGACCAGGGAGCCAGACTTCTTCTGAACTCTTACATGAAGTAGGCTCCAAGACACCTGAACTAAATCCCAGTGAAGGCGCGAGTGGCAATATTGTGGCGCATAGGGAGGACGGGAGGAAAATGAAACACCACATAAAGCGGCAGACAATGACATATCTTTACGCATCAAACACGCCCCCATCAATAGGGATGGGGGATCAGGGGGCCGCAGCTAGCATAGAAGGTGTCTTGAGAGAGGTGGCTCAGGAAGGCACCAGGAATGAACCCCGTACAATGTCTGATCCTCAACTCTATGCTGAAGGTCCTTCTGGAGGGTCGACCCGCAGCACCGGCCTAGACGGGCTATTAGTTTCCGATATTATATCCGATGGGACGGATACATTTTGTTCCCTTACCGAGGACTCACACTCAGGAGCTTCCGACTCCGGACGCAGCGAAACAGAGGACAGTGCCTCAACCTCAGGCTCTAGCACACTGGAAGCACCTGAGACCGCCCTTAAACACCAAAAATACTGAAGGAGCTCTAAAGGATCTAAGGGCCACACGGAGTCACAAAAAAAGAAGGGAAGACGCATCTCTGGCTTGAAATGGGACTATTCTCACACAAGGATTTTGGGACCCACGGACCCAGTGCCTGCTCCGGCTGGAAGCTCCATAGCTGAACAGCAAGGCGAGGCGGCAACTAATATAAACCCAGCCTTGAGTCTGATTCTGGAGTTAAAGAACACCGGGCAGAGACCAGGGCGGGCGGAAAAAAAGCAAGACAGGCCACAAAGAAATTGGAAGGGGCAGTAGGGAAAGTTGGGAGAACCTGTGTGGAAATCGGTGAATGGCTGGACACCATGGAAGAGAGAACATCTGTTGTTGAAAAGGATTTGGTCGCTGTGAGAGAGCAGACAAAGTCTCATGAAGCCCAACTTACAGATGTCATGTGGAAACTAGAGGATCTGGAAAACCGCCAGAGAAGACATAATCTCCGATTTCTTGGGACTAAGGAAGGCTTGGAAGGGGATGACATTCGTTCTTTCATTCTGGACCTTCTTAAAGAAGCCTTCCCCGAGCTTACAGGGCGGGACTGGGAGCAGGAAATACAGAGGGTCCATAGGTTACCATTTGCCCGCCATAAAATGCCTAGTCGAGACTTAAACCAGCCGAGGGCCATCCTTGTCTTTTTTGGCAACTTCACGCTTAGGTAGGCGATATTCGAGAAAGCCCGTCCTGAGGCTAGAAGGCAGTATAAGGGGTCTCCATTTTTCGTTCGCCCTGACTTCTGCCATAAAACGGTTGAGCGCAGGTGGCGACTACGGCAGTTAATTAAACCTTACCAAGATGCTGGTTTTGAGGCATTTTTGCTGGCCCCGGCTAGGTTGAAAACTATTGTGAGAGGGTCTGTAAAGTTCTTTACCTCCAAAATACAGGCCAGAGAGCATCTGGATCAGGCTCAGGCGGAGAAAAGAAGTGCATTAGCAGCTGGTTAAGGGGGCCTGGGTTAAATTTCACAAGATAGGGACTTTTGTCATACAGATGGTATACTGCAAGGTAGACCCTGTTCTCTTTTTCTTTTTCCCCTTTTCTTTAGCTCCTTTTTTTCCGCTTTGGGTCTTGATAAAATGGAGAAATCTTTTCATCGGGGGGCTATCCCTGTGTTATTGTTGGATGAGGCAGGTTGAAATTGTGGTTTGATTGGGTGTGTAGGGGGGTTTAGGGGGGAGGTGCTACAGTGTTTCTTGCTTTCTCTATCACACTGACCTGGTGGGTCTGGCTGCTTTCAAGGGTAGGGGGAGGGAAGAGGGAGGGTGGGGTGGAGGGCTTCGAGGGGGATTCGGGTTGGGTGCCACTTGGCAAAAAGTCGGTATGTAAATTGTAGCTAAAGAATGTTTTTTATCAGATTTTCGGGAAGCATTAAAGGTTGAAGAACAATGTGTGTATAAGATTCGAACTGAGAGCTTCTTTAGACAGTAAAATGTCTATGTTAACGGGGGGGAAACATGGCTGGACAATATGATCTATTGGCACCATGGCTAAGGTATGCATCGCTACTATAAATATCTGTGGATTAAATGACGGGGCTAAAAGGAGGAGGATCCAAGAAGATCTTAAATTTTTATAAGCAGATCTGCTATGTCTCCAGGAGACCCACATAGCCTGCAATGATAGAAATGTGCTTAATTCTTTAGGCTTAAAAGTAGTCGCCTATACAACTCGAGACGTGAGGACTAAGGGGGTGGCCATTTTAATGAAAGGTAGTGCCATTACGTTTGGGAGAAAGGCAGTGGACAAGAATGGCATATGGATAATACTGGAATGCAGAGGAGGGACAGGCACATTTACACTATGCTCAGTTTATGCTCCAGTATTAGACGATCCCGGCTTACTGAATTTTCTAGCTATTGAGCTACCCTCCTGGCCTGCACCGTATCTAGTCTGTGGGGTCTTAAATATTAATGGATCCAGAGGAGCTCCAGAGGGGGACGGGGCATCAAGTAAGGGGCATAAACCTCAATCTTCCAGGGCGATGACATTTTTTTTAAGGGATATCGGTTTGGTGGATGTATGGCCTAGCCTGATGGCCCAGGAGCCAGGATACACTTATTTCTCTGCTCCCCACAGCAAGTTTGCCAGGCTCGATTATTTTCTAACCTCACCATCCTTACTCAAGGAGGCCCGGGTGGAGCTCTTTCCCAGAGTGATGTCGGAACATAATCCCCTCGTTTTTGAATTTTCCCTTGTAGGGTTAAGAAAGGAGCATAAGAGGTGGACATTTGAGAGGGCACTTCTTTCTGACCAGGATTATGTTAATTATATGAAGGGCTGGATTAGGGAGTTTTTCAGTAATAATAAGGATAGTGTCCCCCCCGGATTGATCTGGGATGCTTTTAAAGCGTCAGTAAGAGGTGAGACGCTGCGATATAGCTTGATCAAAAAAAAAAGGTGCAGGTCAGATTAAAGGGCTCTATCAAAGACTTGCCCTTCTTGAGACACAACTAATCAGCCCAGTGAACAATGGAGGTGATATCTCTTCAGCTATGAATTTAATCATGGTTACCAAAGCCTCTCTGAGTGATTTCAATGTCGAGAAGACGGCGGGCAGGTACCTTTCCAAAAGGCAGCAATGCTATGACTACAGTGAAAATGTCGGCCGATAATTAGCAGTTAGGGCCAGGCAACAGGTGGCGGCAGGGCATATCAAGCAGGTCAGGAACATGCAGGGAAAAGTAGTTTCAGATCCTGCAGATATCAGGGAGGCTTTCAGGGAGTTTTATAAGGAATTATATACAGCTTCACCTGTAGGGGGTCCTCATATGCATGATGAACTGTGCAAATTCGCTCCGAATCGGAGGGTCTCTCAGGAGGAGGGTCTCCTATTGGGGTCGGATATCTCTCAGGAAGAGCTCCACTTGGCTCTCCAAGCTCTCCCATCGGGTAAAGCCACGGGTACTAACCGTATACCACTAGAGTTTTATAAAACTTTTTTAGTGAGATTTGTCAGAAAATACTTGAATTATTTAAGAAGGTTGGGGACGGGGCTGCACCACCAGGCTCATTGGGCACTGCCAACATTGTCATCTTTTTAAAGAAAGGTAAAGATCCTATCAATCTGGGTTCCTATAGGCCTATAACACTTTTAAATAGTGATACTAAATTATATTCAAAGATTTTTGCCACCCGACTGAATAAGGTAATGCAGTACTTGGTATCAGTTTGGCAGCATGGTTTTATCCAGGGAAGGGGGACGGCTGACCATGTCAGGCGTGTAATCACACTTTTCGATGCTACAGAGGTCCTTACGAAACCTATGGGGGTTGCCCTATTGGACGCCGAGAAGGCCTATGATAGGGTGTCGTGGAGCTATCTATGGAGGATCTTGGAAGCCAATGGTCTAGGGGTTTCCTTTATCAGAGCAGTACAGGTTTTGTATACTAACCCTTAAGCGCGACTGCAGCTAATGGGGGTAGAATCTGAGATATTTCCAATTGGCAGGGGAACCAGGCAGGGATGTCCTTCCACCCCCCTGCTATTCGCACTATATATAGATCCCCTTCTCAGACGGTTGGAGGCTTCCCCGGATATTATTCCCATAAGGTTACAGGGTTGGGATACAAAGCTATTGGCATATGCCGACGACGTGGCGATAATTACCTCCGACCCTGATAGAGCGTTGTCCGCAGTAGAAGCCATTGCTGAAAATTTTGGGATTCAATCGGGTTTCTCATTGAATAAGGCAAAAACTCAGATCTTAATAAATAGATTTACCACTGCCTCTGACAGAAGGATCGTGGAGGAAGCAGTTTACTTAGGTATACAGATTAAGGCAAAGGTGGAAGATATTGTGAATATAAACCTGGCTACTATAATGGGGAAAATTAAGAATGATATGCGGCGATGGGACAATTTAAAGCTGTCAATAATTGGTAGATGCAACCTAATCAAAATGATGATTTTGCCAAAAATACTGTATATATTTCGTACGATTCCTTTGGAAATACATAATGATTGGTTCAGGCAAATTGAGAGAGAGGTGGCTAGATTCATCTGGTCATATAGCAGGACTAGAAGATCCAATGTATTTTTTTCCCTTCCTAGGGATAGAGGTGGACTGGGGCTCCCGAATTTTAAACTATATTACTTCGCCGCATCTCTACAATACTATTGGCCTCTCTTTGGAATCAGGGCGAGGGAAGAAAATGATCCCAGTTTTGTCCCGTCAATGTTCGAGATTTTGATTGGCTCACGGGCTAACGGCTGCCTTTTAAAAATTTACGAACCAAGTTATTTTAAAAGAACACGGTTTAAGATCCTAATTGCTGCGTTCCGTAACTGGGCAGGTGTAAGGAAAAAACTTGGGGTGGGTAGGTTTAGCAGATACACCCCTTTGATTGGTAATGATCAGCTTCCTAAGATTCTACAGGATGAGTGCCTGGCAAGGTGGGAAAAATGTTTTTTTTATAGGATAGGGGACTTTTTGGAGGGGGATAAGATAGCATCTTTTGAAGTAGTCAGGGAAAGATTTAACATATGAGGTGGCAAAGTGAGCTAAAGAACGATGATGTATTCAACCCAGATCTGTGACTGGGGGTGAGTGTCGGAAAAGTTTCAGCGCTCCGTCCATCATCTCCTTGTGTTTGCAAAGATTTAACATCGGCCATCGGAACTTTTTCAAATTTTTACAGCTAAGGGAATTTCTTCTCAAAAAAGCTGGTGACGCAGCGGGCTTCGCACAGGTATCCCTTATTGAATTATTAATAAGGGCCTCTGGATCTTTGATTTCACAACTGTATAGCTGCTTGTTGGAAGGGGTCACGGACAATCTGGACAAGCATGGGCTGAGATGGCAGAGTAGATTAGGGGTCCGGGACTCCCGCTTTTTGAAATCATTAGAAATGGGCGACTCTATACTATGCTCTGCCAACTTGTGGGCACATCATTTTAAAACCCTCTTTGACCTGTATATAACGCCCACGAAAATTGTGAAGTGGGGAGGAGTGGAAGGTACTCAGTGTTTTAGGTGTAAGATACACGGTGCGGACCTGGTCCATATCTTCTCTACATGCCCCAGTATAGAACCGATCGGCCGAGAAATATCTGGCTTTTTGCGGCATGTATTGAAAGAGGATGTCCCGCTTTCACCTCAGCTTATGTTAGTAGGCGTAACTGAACAAGATGGGAAAACTGGAGAAGAGCTTACGTTTATATCAATGTCAGTACTCAGACTCTGTGTTGCCTCAGCCTGGCTAGACCCTTCTCCCCCGACCTTCCAGCAGTGGAAAGGCCGATTTCTGCATATATTCAATTTGGAAAAAGCACTTTATGAACAGAGAGGCAGAAAGGGAAGGATTAAAGGGAATAGGATCTGGGGGCCTTTAATTGCCTGGACTACTCTACTTGCCCAGGACGAATGAATGTCAAGGCAGTGACTAATTATGCTTTTGTATATATAATGAAGTTTGGTGATGAATTCTATGATAGATTTGTCTGTACCTATACCCGTGTCTGTGTTGCCGCTTTTTATCCTAGGTATATTGGGATTTATGATTATTGCAATTCAAATGATTTTAGCTCTCTGCTCTTAATCTGTTTAACCTTATACCCTTTTAATCTGGGTACGTCCGTTTTCATTGGTTAATGAATTACATTAGTTTTATAGTATTGATCAATCTAAAGGAAATGTGTTTTTTTGAAATGTACTTATATATATTCTGACTTGTGCTGCATTTGCACTTTTTTTCTTGAACTATATAAAAATAAAAATTATTTACAAAAAAAAAAAAGGAAACGGCTGTAGTTACGCCATGCATGAACAAGATGAGACTGAAAGATCTTTCTTAAAAATATCTGATATAAATGCACTGTGGTACATTAATGAAAGAAAACTTGCTCCCTGAAATATCTTGAATGATTTCTTTTCTTTGCTTCCCTTTTCTTCTAAGTAATTTATAAAAAAACATAGGAACAGGCTTGTTTTCTGAAAGAGGAGGAGATACATGTGTGTTATTTGGGTATCTCAACTGTTGATTACTTTTTTCATCGATGGGCAGACGCTTGCGATTTCCATAGTTCATTTCACTATAGCTTTATGGATATGCTGCTGTAGAAACTGTAACAAACAATATGGGTATGAGCATAACAAGGTAGTCAACATGCTCATCCTCTTAGCAACTTGACTCAAGTGAACTTCCTTCTTTAAGTGAATACAATTTATGCTGGACTGCCTAAACTAAATTTCTGATAAACATATAAAGGAATTTCAATAGGAAACTAAACATATATGGGTAAAATCATATAAGACAAACAGATCTGTGAGTATTAGCCAAATACACCTATTACTTTACACAAGATGAGTAGGCATGTTATGGTTTATGTTGGTCATGTCATTCACAAATAGGACAATTTTATCTTTCACTTTTTCAGATTTGTTTTTGGGGTCCCTATCTGTTCCTCCTGATTTATGACAACCTGACCACTTAATTTTAGGCTTATTAATTTCAGTTACTGTTAAGAAAAAAAACCTCTTAACTCTAAATTCTTACTTCATTATTTTAATGAATGATATTACTTATTTATTTCTTTAAAAATCTTAATAAACTTATCAAACTAAAAAAATTGTGTATGAATTTGACATTGATTTAGTAAAGATTTGCACTTATGTATTGAGATCAGTTACATTAGTAACTATAAAATATGATTGTTTAAAAACATTTGGACAAGTTTTCAAAAAATAAATAATCAAGTTGGGTTTTGTATTTAAGGATAATGAAGAATAAATGCGGATATGTCCACAAAAATTGATAAAAATATAAAGGAATTAGTACATAGCCAGGTGTTTCTCTGTCTTTTGGAGTTATGTGGAAACCCAATTTTATTGTGTAGACACAAATGTACGGTGGTATAATGATAGGTAAGCTGACGCCACAATGGTGATGCCACAAAATATCTACAGATCGAACTGTATCAATACGACGGTGCTGTAGGGTGAAAAGAACCACCGGCCTCCCCCAAACTTGTGGCCTAGGCCAACAAAAAACGTAATTAGTTCTAAGAACTTGTATGAATAAAAGAAAAAAAGAGGAAAAGAATAAAAAGAAAGGAAGAACCTCACTATTGTGTCTCTGGAATTGCGTGTACTTTCGCATACTACTGTTCATGTGTATATTTAATAGAAAACGTGTGCTGGGGATTGTAACTCCATTTTTATTGTGTGTGCAGAAATCAGTAACCAGCACGGTTTAAAGCAGGGATCTCCAATTGTTTTAG
Organism: Calotriton arnoldi; assembly: GCA_963921515.1. Lineage (NCBI taxonomy): Eukaryota > Metazoa > Chordata > Amphibia > Caudata > Salamandridae > Calotriton > Calotriton arnoldi. The sequence goes on along the minus strand of CAWUFW010006318.1, from coordinate 741,388 downwards.
CAGGGGCCAAGTTGCAATATTTGTTATAACCAGTGTGCCACGTGAAGGTAACATGCGTTCCAGATCCCGCCAAGTAGGTTTGGGGAATCTCCCCTGAGAAAAACTGCAAAACAGAGGAATGAAATTGTGCAAATTTAGCTCCATTTGTCAGAAAAGGATCACAAAGTTATAGGTTTTAATTAGAACGTCCTCTCTGCAAATAGGAATAGAGGTGCTTTGTGAGGGCTCAGTTAAGTGTCAGTTTTAGGATACCAGTGTGTATGGAAATTTCCAACCCTCACAGCACTTCTGCCTCCCTGCAAGCCTGCCTTCAGTGCCTCAGCTCACTTAGCCTTCAGGCACCTGTGTTCACTCTTCAGTGAATGTGGGTGAACATGTGTTTTTTACAGGCAACTGGTTACTGCAGTTGTGCAGTTTTGTAGCAATGTTAATGTGCTTCCTACGCCTAGTATCAGTAACCTCCAGATCACTGGTTCAGGTCCTAGTGAGATAGCTTGGTTGATTCATGTAGCTACTGTAGAAATCCTTGTGTAACCTGTAGGTTACAAGTTCAGATCCTGTGAGATAGTTCAGTGGGCGCTGTCACTGCTGCAAACATCTGCATGCTACTTGAGTGGCATTAACTTGAATCCTTGCAGAGCTTCCTTTGTCAGATGTTGATAAAATGAATGCCATTGAATTTGGCTTTATTGGAAGTTGGGAGTTACTTTTATTAAGTTGGGAGTTACTATTATTCAATGTCACATCCTTAACATTCTGAATAAGTCCATATTGCTGTCAGGAATCTCTTTCAAATCAACAGTTTTTCTAAAACATGTTCACTCATTTTACACATAGTGACACCAGCCTTCTTTAGGACATGCAGTGCTTACATTTTGCTGGTGGTTACAGGTGGGGGCACTGGCACTAGGTTTGTGTGACTGGGACCTACTTTTCATCATCATCATCATTTCACCCAGATCAAAAGAGACAAAGGTAGAATAAAGAGAAAGGAGGCGGCCGAGACAGGCACGAACCATTGAGAAAGGATGCAAGAAAGAATGAAAAAGAACATGCAGGAGAGAGATAAAGAGACAGAAAGTGTAAGGTGATCGAGGAAAGAAGCATGAGATGAAATTCGGAGCGGGCAGCCTTGGAACCCAGCCACCCCAATTGGCAGAAAGCACCTAAGAAAAACTTTGGCTACATGCACTTAGTTTTTTTCAAACTAAGAAATGAGCTTATGCAAGGATTGTCTTGACATTTTTTAAAGGCAAGGAAGATTGAAAGGAGAAAGCTAGAGTCTGTGAGAGAAGAGTGTGTGGGGCAATGGGACACCTCGTAGACAAGGCGTGACAGTGTTTTCATCTCATGCATGGAAAGTGCAGACTGGCAGATATGAATGACCTGCTAGCACCTAAACAGGCTACTATTAAGAATGCACTTGGGGGCTCTCTTTTTGTTTGCTTTGCTCTTGCAGCCCACAGCAAAGCTGCACAGTAGATACTTCCAGAATGCAGGTATGGATGGGCTTTCTGTGGCAATCCAGGGCCAATGAAATTAAACAAAAACAAACACACTAGCAAGATACATAAGAGTCAATGTGGGGGTCGTATTGGGGCTCGCAGGCCATATGTTGGATAAGCCAACTCTAAAGGATAAGGCTTTTGAGACAACAAGAAAAAGAAGATATTGGAAAGGGCAGTGTGGTACCCGGAGATCCAGAATTTAACCACTGATCTTAGGCAACCTAAATAGGACATTTGAGGATAAAATATTACTCAAACAGAATGGCGTAGTTCTCAAGTTTAAAAGGAGATTTTTTTGCAGTTTTATTTAGCACAAAAATGACACTAAGGTATTGGAGCGCTTTACATAGGCACTGGTTACATTATACATTCATTTCTGTTAGGCACGGGGAGATTAAGTGATTTGCTCAGAATCATAGTATGTTGTACTGATGCTGAGATGCAAACCTAGATTGCTAGTTCCAAAGTCTGCAGCTCTGGCCGTTACGCCACATCCTCTCCTTATTTTGCAGTGGCAGCCGCCACAAACAGAAAGTGGTGGGGCGGGTGGAAGGGGCACGGAGGGGTGTGGGAGGGGAAGCATGGGGGGTAGTTTAATAATAATTCTAAAAAAAGGAAGATTTACCTGGAGCTGCTGGCCGCCTCCCGCGTCGTGCCTTGGTGTTCTACTTCCTGGTCGCATGAGACACTCCCTGTCCAATGCCCGCGCTGCTCTCATGCTATGAGAGCAGCCCAGGCATTGGCCTGAGTGGGCTGCTTTGACGCTCTGCTCAGGACAGGGAGTCTGTGCTGTTTCTCCAACCCGGCTCTTCAAAACAGCCGGGTTGGAGAAACCTAAGTGTGCATGTGTGTTTGGCCGGCCTGAGACGGCAAGCCAAACACACATGCGCACTTAGAAGTGCACAAACTAGTCCTCCTTCCCCCACCCATGGCCCTGCCCGGCCCCTTCCTACGCACGCTGGCTCAGCCAGCAGTTGAAAAATAAAACGTTGATAGAAAATCGTTTTATTTTTCACCTGCTGGCTCTGAGCCAGTGGGGCGACGCTCTTCCGCCATTGCAGAGGAGCCGCCCCTGCTATTGGGGCAAGTACAGATATTGGAAAATGGAAGTAAAGAAGCAGCATCAGAAATTAAGCATAAGGCACACGCAGAGACAAAAACAGAAAAAAAGCTGAACACAAAATTGGAGCAGGCTATATGGTTAGAGTACTCGGCGAGGGTAGAAAGGCTGAATAAAACAGCGCTAGAATGTCAGGCAGAAGCAAGTTACAAGATAGGAGTACACAGACCTGGCAAACAGAACAGAGTAATGTTAGAACTAGGAACATGAAAAGGCTAAATCAACCAGAATGGGGAGTAGGCCCAGAAGCAGTGAGTAGGATACAGACATGAAATAATAGCAAACTGCAATAGAATCAATAGAAGGGCGATGACAGGAGGCTGTAGGAGAAACTCTAGAAGCACCAGGTGAAGGCACATAAAGCTGCAAGCAGTAGGGAGGTGCAGAGGAGTCAGTAATAGGTTTCTGACGCAAATCTACAAAGAGAAACTTGGATGTTTCTGAGCGAATGCATTGAAAGTACAAAAAATCACACTGGTTGGAGTCTGCGGGAGGCTGATGGAGTAAGATATGGCTGTACAGAAACGTATTTATACATCAATGTTAAACTTTTAAAGAAGGTTTTGAAAAGGTTCTCTTTCAGCACGATAGCTCTATGGTTTTAGGCACTGCACTCAGCACTTTATTGAAATGATTCCCCTCTTACTGCCGCCAAGGATGCCTCTGATTTTGGTACTTGGTAATAATTTTTAAGCGATCTTGACATTATGAACATGTATTTACATATCAAAGCTACTTTTAAAGAATGTTTTGAAAAGGTTCTTTTTGGAACAATAGTTCTATGGTTGTAAGCATTTTTTGCAATGATTTTAAGTAATCACACAATAAACATTATTGTCATTGTTATTGTACATGTAGGAAAGTAGGATCTGCTTCTTATGGTTACCCCCACTTTTGCTTGATGTTACACTGTTTTTGACTAGTTTGACTGGGATCCTGCTAATCAGAACCCCAGTCTATCTGCTTTCTCCCTAAAATGTTATGCCATGTACTTAGGTACACTCCAGATTGGATACTGGGGTACCCTTGTCAGTCCCTAGTATATGGTACACATGTGCCCAGGGCATAGGTACCCGAGAGGCCTCCCATGGGCTGAAGCATGTATTATGCCACCCATGAGAGGCCATGCAAAAGGGAACTACAGGCCTGCCATTGCAGCCTGTGTAAGATGGTGCATACACCACTTACTTTAGATATAGGTTTACTATATTGTCACGGGGCAGGGTTGCCAGGGGTGTGTAGAAGGAAATCGAAGCAGTGGTACGATGCCCCAACAACAGAAAAGCCTCTTGTTTTCCCGCAGCAGGAGGACTGGATGTATCACTCTTCTCCATCATCCGGAAGTCCGACAGAAAAAGGGTTTTGCTCCTTTAACTCGAACGCTGAACCTAATGACTCCGCCCCCAATGCTGACGCAGCGTGGAGCGGACCAACAAGAGTGGACGAGACCCGGAAGGAAGTGTGTTGTAACACCGGAGGACGTGAGGCGAAGGAGAAGCGAGGAGAGCATGGAGGATTGGAGAACGCGGAGCGAGGAGACTGCTGGAGAGTAGTGGGAGTAACATCGGGCGACGGAGGGATCGTGAGAAGTGTGAAGACGCCAGGAGAGCCAGGATGCCACCGGGACCACGTTTCGCCCAGCCACGCTCCAGGAGGAGCGTGGCTTTCACAGGTACGAGGGCGGTTTGCGGGCTGGGTAGGGAGGCGGGAGAAACCCGACGGCTAAGGGTACCAGCCCCTACCAGTCCTCTCTGAAGGTGTGTTCCCCTCCCTGCACTGTCACTCCTCTTCTTAGAAGTGCGGCACTCGTTTGGCGTGTATTCCTTCACTCCCCCCTCCCTCAAGCGCACATAAACGCACTGAACACTCACACACTGTCCCCGTTTTCTTTATTCCCTCGAGCACATCCCCCAAGACGTGGAGAAGTCGGATTCCCTAAAGACCTGGTTGAGGATTCCCCGAAGACGTCTGCGACAAAAGGGACAGACGAGGAGGAGAGAGACCCTGTATAACATCCTGACTGTAATGCATAACTCTGGCTTCAAAGAAGAGACGCTTTCTTCACACAATAAAACCTTGTCTACATCGTCCTGTTGTCTTGCCCCTTCATTCGAACCCGCTACATATATCTATAGGTCACTACACTTAAAACCTATCAGTCACCCCTCTAGCAGGCCTTGACAATCCTGAAAGCAGAATGCTGGGTTTTACGTGAGAGGGTGCCCCTGCATGAGCAGAGCACCCCTGCAGCCTTCGGAGACCATTCTCCTGGGTTGTCGGTGACGCAGCCAGACATATAGATAGAGGTGCATTATATGCTCGCATAAAATGCTATCTCGCAAACGGCTGCAACAAAGCATGTCGTGTTTGGTATCAAACACATTGGAATCATACCTCCACAGTGGTAACCAGTGTGGGAGGTATGATTCCACCTTTCTGAAGCGAGCTTCGTGGGGTCCCTGGTCTTCCCGGTACCAGCCTTCTCGACCCGGACAGCACAAAATGGTTGCTGCCGACCAGAGACACATTTCTGCCCTCCTGCTGCTGAGCCAAGCTTGAGCAGGGGAAGGCAGGACAATAGGCATCCTGTCACAGGGAGGTGTGACCACCTCCCAGACAGGATTTAGTGTATTGGGGCTGGGTGGGTGCACTTCCAAAGTGCCTGAAAGTCTGCATCTGTGGCACACTTGGTGTCCCTGTGCATAGTCCAGTTCAAACCAGTCCTGGGAGCCGTTGGCTCCTGCTCTGGCGCGAAATTGGACAAAGGACATGAGAGTATCCTCCCCACTGTCCTGACCCTCCCCTTGGATGGTCCCCTGAATCTGTCCAACCCTCTCCCGTGGGTACAAAAGGGCTTACCTGGCTGTAGGACCCTAGATTCGACGTGGACAAGATTCTGAACCAGAAACCACTGAACTTCGACCGTCTGGACACTCTGGACTTCGACTGGGCCCAACTTTGTCTCCCTCTCCGTCCAAAGCATCGTCTGTGCCCGTGCACCATACAGGCTCCGTGCAGGACCTGTGGAGCATCAAGGACAACTGAAGTGTCTCCCTTGGGGTGAAGGAGTCACTCCCCTGCATTTGCAGGCACCACAACGCAACTGACCGGTCTGCTGATCCTGAGCTCCTGCAGACTCCAAAGGCTCCAGCAACACAGGAGGTGGATTCCTATGTTCCTTGAGGTTGAGCTGCCTTCTCACCAAGTCTGAGGCCAGTATCCTTCGTGGGGACCGCATAACCCGAACCCCTGTGCACCGCATACTTTTGCAAGTGTATGTGCTTGTTGGCGTTCCCAAACTAAGTGCATTGGGCTGTCGATAGCTCCAACCTCTGCGCACATTTCATACAAAGGACTTTGGCCTCCTCGCACTCTGTGCCCTGCAAGCTGTGACTTTGTGAAACTGCTAGAGGTCCCCTTGTGACTCCTGTGCCTTTGGCCTGTGGGTCCATTTGAGGGACAACACTGCTTTTCTTGGTCTCCTCTGGTTGCTCCAGGCCTGCCCTGACTCCCCTTGCTGTGGTGAGTCTTCTGGTCCTTGCTGTGCCAGACCGTAACCTTACTCAACCTTCTTCATGGGTTGCCGCTGCCAAGGCTTGTTGGTGCTCCCGCCGGACACCGACCCCTCAGCACTCGACATCCTTTGTGGGACCGCTCGTATCCGGCTCTTGGTCATCCTCGACATCTCCTGGTCCCCATGGCTGCAGAGTCAAGGTCTCCATCTTCACATCTGAAGCAGCCGACATCGGTGGGCATTCGTCTACCGAGCCCCTGGTCACTCCTGAGTGACCCCGACTCTGTCCCCTCTGCTTTCAGGTTCCTTCCACCAAGAATCTACCTGTGGGTTCCACTGGACACTTTTCTTCTTTCCAGCAGTGGCATTTCTTTGAAGACTCCCATTGAGATCGACGACAGTTTCTGACGCCACTTCAGCCCTTTGCACCCGGCTTCCCTGGGATAGGTAACTCTGGTACTTCGGTATCCACGGGTGGGATGGCTCTCCAACCTTCTATGTTCTAAAGGGTTTCTTCGTAATCCACTGGGAAGGGTCCTTAAACTTTAAAACTACACCGCGACTCTCCCATTGAATTGTACGTAGCACGCAGTCGTGTTCTCACACTGCACCCGTCCTCCGTGGGGTCCCTCCTTACTCACCTTGGGTGGTTCCTTGGGGTCCCAGCGATTCTACAACCTCTAGACATTGTCTTGACTTGAGTTGTGGTTCATATACCACTATTTTAGTATATGGTTTGGTCTCCCCCTGGAGCCCACTGTGTATTAGTGCTACTTACGATTGTTTCTGTGCTACAGTATTGTGTGCTTTGTGTTCATCTGTGTGTAGTGTGTTACAATAATAAATACATCTTTTTATAACTACTGTGTGGTTCTCCTTTCATTTAACCAATACAATAAGGTTGCATTCTGGTAAAACAAGCTGCTTAACATTCCTTCAAGACTAAGCCTGAAGGCTGCTCTCCACAGCTACCACTTGGATAGCTTTCTAAGGTTATCTTTTTTTTTTTTAACAACAGTTTTTATTATGTCACTTGTCAAATACAATGCAGAGGTCTGTAACCCAGAGACAGACTGCCACATGTTACACATAACATATTGCGTTGACTTTTAATATATACATTGTGCAAAAACTGAAATAATAAAGAAACAAACCCCCTGCACTATCTTTACATCACACTGATAATAATACAGATTCACCTGCACCTGAAGATGCAATCTAAGGTTATCTTTGACCTCTTAAATCACCATAATGGTTGTTTGGACTGGTGCAAGGTGCCCACTTTAATTAGTGGACAGCATATACCAGGCCAACTTCCCACAGTACAGAATCGTAGACTGAAGTTCAGCAACATCAGTTTGCAGCAAGGGATGCAGTGCAAAACACAGGCAGTGGCAAAGCCAATAGGTGTGGCATAGGCAAGATGACGTCATAGTAGGTTCAAATTTTGCTTGCACAAAACCATAGAAATTCAGCAGTTAAAGTTATGGTTAACTCAAGTAACTATAACTTGTGCCCTAAGGTAACTATAACTCGCGTCCCCGCCATGCACAGTTTACTCATCAATAAATGTATTTCAAATGTTGCAGTGTTAATTCCAATGATGTCATAGAAGATGTCATGATTGATGTAATATATGGGGTAATTAGCAGTGCATGGCAAGGGCGCGAGTTATAGTTACCTTAGGGCACGAGTTAAAGTTACTTTATTTATGTTTAGAAAATGTACAGTTATAGTTATATCTTAAATTTATCATTCAAGCACCACTTTCACACTAATATAAGCCATACTTATAACTCACATTTCATCTTACGTACCACCCTAAAATCCCATAACTTGCGTACCTCTGTACACAGACTTCTCACCTCACTTGCCACTTTACATTAACTTTAATTTGCCCCTTCTCCATCCACTCCCTTTACCCTTGCGTATTACAGAAGTTAGAGCATGTGAAATCACTGCATTAATAAAAACATTTATGACGTGAAATTATATGATTTGCCTGAACACACTGCACGGTACAGGGGCTAGTTATAGCTAATGAAAAGGAGTTGGGCCCTGGGAGGTGGTGGTCCTCATGGCCTGGGGGGGTCTCTGAGGCCCCCCATCTCAAAATGTAAAGCCCTGGGGAGGTGGTGATCCGCGTGATGGGGGGGTCTGCGAGGCTCCCCCACTGCCTTAGCCCCGGGGAGGCGGTGGTCCCTGTGGCAGCGGGGGAGGCCGTAGGGGCCTCCCTCGCACTAATTCAATCAGTAGCCCCGGAGAGGTGACGGTCCTCGGGGCTGAGGGGGGCGTGCGGGACCCCGCATGTTTATTATTGTTTGTCCCAGGGAGCTGGCGGTCCCCGGGACGCAGGGGTGCCATATGGGCACACCCCGCATTATTATAAGAACTGTCCCTGGGATTTGGCCCACCTGTGGACTTCATCAAAAAGACGCGTGGGAGCCTGCGCATCTTTATTTTTAAAATTTGCCGCAGGTCCATCACGAATTTGCATCAAAATTCAATACAAAAAATGCTTTTAATCCCCATCAGGATCCCTGTGGAACCCCCCACCATATCTGGGGGGTCAGGGTATTCCTACCCTACCCCCTTTTCATTTTTTAAAAACTTTTTTTGTTGGATTCTGCTTCAAGCCAAATCCCAAGATGTCTGCCAACACTTCTCGGATGACATTAGCACAGAGGGTGCTGGGCGGAATTTCAATTATGCTGGAGGAATCGGAGGAATTTAGGTAATTCCGTGTTACTCTTTGACATGAAATTACCGATAATTATGCAATTACTCCAGCTCACATAATTTGGAGAAAAAAATCCTAGGGCAAGAGCACATATAGTGAGTGTGAGTGGCTGTTCGCGCTCGCTTATCATGTTTTGCTGCATTTAGCACTATTTCTTAGCACCATCCAAATTAGACGCGAGCGGGGATTTCTGCACCACGAAATACCGCTAAATGCAGAATTTCTCTTCTGGCGTAATTCCAAGCAATTCTCGGGTAATTCTGCAAGACTACGCTAAACGGAATCAGATGCGTTATGCCCACGCCTAGCGTCGAATAATTTTTTGAAAACTGGGATGGTGCTTATATGTTAACGTAATTATGTGTTTTATTCTTGTGTTGTGATTTGCTGAAGATATCATACTTTTGCTCACACCATGATTTCGCAGTTTCTCTAATTTGTGATGCAAGAATTGTGTATAAGAACCCCGTGGTTTTGGGGGTGAGCCAGATTTTGAGAAGACTTTCCTATGCTATTATGGGTGCAGCCAGATTTCCTTCAAATTTTACTGTTTATTTGGGACTTAGAAAGATTCTTCCATTTTACATACTCTGTAAAACTTTGCATCTGGGAGCCTTCATAGCATCGACTCTTTACTGCTTATTTTGAATGTTTGCAATAAAACCCTTTAACTTTTCCATGGATCCAGAACTCAATTATTGAGTGGGCCCCATTATTTAATAAACTGTTTTACTCTGCTAATTGATGTTTGGGGAGGTGCTTTGACGTGCAGTTCAATCTGTGGAAGAACCATATGAGGTAAACATTTTGGGGTATTCAATCTTTGAGCTGCCTACGTTTTGGGGTACCATTTTGCTTCCACACTATTATTGCCATGGCACACAGGCCTAGAGCAGTGTTGCCTAGGCTGAGGTGTTTTGGGACCCTATGGTGCTGGGCCCTGCTCCTTGCAATCATTAGGTGAACTACTGCCTCTGACTCTAATTAAAATGATGGTGTGTCCATTCACCAGTCCAAGCTGTTCCCCCCGCCGCTCCACCTTGCAGCTCTTTCACTCCAACTATGGGCTTTGAAGGTAAATGTAATGATTAAGAAAAGGAAGCAAGAAAGCTATCTTCTCCCTATAGTCGTCCATTGCACAGATCAGGAAACACACCAACAACGAGACATGGAAATACCCTGATACTTGAAGAGGGAATGCAGTTACACTAGGATGCCCATGACACAACTTGGATGTACTGGTGAAAAGTCAAAAGATCAGAACACCTATGGAGACAGCCATAGAGATAACCAACCACCTATAGATAACGTTTAAAGGGACATGAAGGCATGGGAAACGGGGGCGTGAATATAGACCAAGAGCACGAGCATGAGGTCAACAGGGATTAAAGTCTACTTGGGGCCGACAGCTCTACAAGACCAAAGCTAACAATACACAGACGAGCGATGCAAAGTTTATGAGATCAGATGACCCCATAAGATCACCTTCAGTGGGACAACCCTGCAATAGGCTTTCATAGACACCAAACAGTGCCAAGAGAACATGGGAGGTACTTAGTCTGCACTATACAAGAACTGGGTAAATTATCATGACACAACTCCAAAGGAGAGTTCTCGGCATGATACACATCAGTGCATGACTCCAACACTGACATACTTAGAAAAAAACATCAGTCTTTTGTTTTTAGCCCAGGTAATTGTAGTAGTTCAGTTGATTGTACATGCCTTGAAATTTATGTTTTCAGCTTACAACTATCTATATTATTTGAGTAAAAACAGGGTTTCGACATCCAGAGCTTCTCTCTATTTCTCGTTTAAAGCATCAGCAGTCTTTTGCAAACAGTTCTACGCCATTTATTGATGTCTGAATGGACGCTGAACATAAAGAATGACTCTGCAGAGTTGACACATTCTAGATCAAAATAATCTTTGTTTGATAGCGAGCCCGTACAAATAATGGGTACTGTGAATAATACAACTGCTGAGGAGGCTGGTGACACGAGAAAAAGCCATCGAGATATTTGGATCAGCACAACCACTGTCATACTCACAATCAACAGAACTTGGCCTAATAGAAAACACTTCCTACATTTCTGTTATTTTCCCGAATATGGGTTATAAACTGTTTAAGGAGTTTCTCCGGTCTCACTAGGCAGCCCAGATTTTCGGAACCGTATTCTTTAGAGACTACATATCATGGAAAATATGGTTATTTTGGGGTATGTTTGAATTATTATTTTATTTTCAGTGAGATTTTATTAAATCAATTGCACGTAGATTTCAGGTGCAACTCGGGGAAACTCAAAAATATTTACGTACAGAATGCTTTTGAGTCTTCTAAAAATGTACAGTTGTCCTCCTAAACAATTTAACAAGCATTGGCAAAGCTCACTGGTCTGGTGTTGGCTTCCAGTCTTTTGGCTTTGTCAATGCTCGATCTTTCATTTTTTGTAATAAAACACTATGGTGGTAGCTGTCTAATTTTTACGAATATTAAGAAAAAAATGAACAAAAACGAAAATATTTTTGGGTCTCAAATCACTCACTAGTCCCTGGCACTGAAAGGAAATACTTTCCTACTTTCTGTACTGATATACTCCTTGTGAATGGGCAAAATGCTGTCACTCACAGTGAACTTTGCCAATATCAGAAGAGGGCTGACCCACTGCCCCATACTGTAAGCTGTAGTGGGTGGCAGAAAAAGCTGAATAACACCGCAACAGACCAATGGATGAAGAGCACTAGCTGAAAGCCCTTATAAGTAAAAAAATAAATATATATATATATATATATATATCAATTAACGCTCATAGATGCATGCAGGCACCACAACGAGAAACGGACACTCCAATACGCTGATTCTGCTTGTTGAGATTTCGTTTTTTTTTCTCAAGTATTACAGGTGCAAAGCGGTCATTACGCGTTTCGGCCAACGCAGTGGCCTTGATCACATGAGCGCATGACGGGTGAGTGAAACAACTTTATTGGATACTAGTGTACCCCGTGATAGACTGTCAGCTGACACCATAGACACAGTAAAAATACTCTATATGTTAATGCCCATAAACAAAGAATGCACTTTTAAAAATATTCACTTAAGCCAACATATAAAGATCGTAAACAACTGCTTAACCCAGGTAAATTAGAAACAAATGTATTTTCAAATGTTTTTGTTTTTTCAGGGAATTGGCAATATTACCAAGACATAAAATATGTAATCATGGGTGTTGAATCTGAAATCAACCAGCCTATAAGACTTTAAGATATTAAATACACAAATGCAGTAATAAATTAAGTAAAAGTCAAATACATATAGATGTTACCACTGAATCTAAAAACAAGTACTGTTTAAAATTCTAAAACCACCTGGTACTAATATAAATATGTGCAAATATGACAGGTACAAATACTTCTTATAGTTAGCAACAAAAAAATACACTCAAAGTTTTCCATTGCAACTTAATGCATAATTGATAAAACATTTGGCCGTTCTAAAGTGCAAAATGCTGACATTCCCAATAACAAAGTGCAAAGTGCAAAAATAGTGCAAAGATACTTCTGGTGAAAAATAGAAGTTAAAAATTAAAAATCTGGTGGAAAAAGCAGCATATGTGATACTAAACGTACATAAAATCCTTACATACACCAAATTTGATTATGTACTATCAGTCATTCTGCAGCAACTGTATACAATATGGAGTCTGCTACAATCTGGGGAGCCCCCCATATATATACCCGTGATGTCATTCAAAATAATGTCAAGTCATTAAGTAGAAGTTACTGCTTAAATCTTAAATCGGTGTTAAATGTAAAGTATTAAAACTGGCTTTATAACATGATCAGTATTCAATCAGTGCCAATACATTAATAGATCACCTAACACCGAAATTTCATATGTACACACCTAAATTAATGATCGAAAGTCATAGAATTGAATTGAATAAACTGCAAAGTTCAAACTACAAAGTTCAAAGTTTAAAGTTTAAACTGCTAAGTCTGAAGATAGACAAGCATGTGTAGTGGCTGTACAGCTAGGAAACTGCAGATAATAATGCATATATATATATATATATATATGAAAACAAAACCCTTTCAGGCATAGAGAGACGCATAAATTATGCAAAAAAGAAGTAGAGAACTCTGGGTAGTTCTCAAGTATAGGTGGAAATCAGCTCCTGTATAGCGCACCCTCAACACCAGCGACACTCTAAATTTGCTCACCTCAAATGTCTGCTTTTCTATCAAAGTCTTTAAGCATAGGATTAGCACAGTGCCATCCATGCTGAGATAGAAAGGGACAAAGTCTTTTACCATTTCTACAGCAAATTCTTTAAGCATAGGATTAGAACAGAGCTGTAAAATGTCCAAAACCTTTTACCACTCCAGGCACAGTATTTCAATTTTGGATTGGTAAAATACCATCCAAGCCAACCTGAAATGAATAAAAGCAACCCCCGACACGTGTTTCACTCTCATTAGAGCTCTTCAGAGAGGTATAGCTTTGTCCAGACCCAAGGGAGCACCCAGTATAAGTCAAAACAAAACCCTTTCAGGCATAGAGTGTCGCATAAATTATGCAAAAAAGAAGTAGAGAACTCTGGGTAGTTCTCAAGTATAGGTGGAAATCAGCTCCTGTATAGCGCACCCTCAACACCAGCGACACTCTAAATTTGCTCACCTCAAATGTCTGCTTTTCTATCAAAGTCTTTAAGCATAGGATTAGCACAGTGCCATCCATGCTGAGATAGAAAGGGACAAAGTCTTTTACCATTTCTACAGCAAATTCTTTAAGCATAGGATTAGAACAGAGCTGTAAAATGTCCAAAACCTTTTACCACTCCAGGCACAGTATTTCAATTTTGGATTGGTAAAATACCATCCAAGCCAACCTGAAATGAATAAAAGCAACCCCCGACACGTGTTTCACTCTCATTAGAGCTCTTCAGAGAGGTATAGCTTTGTCCAGACACAAGGGAGCACCCAGTATAAGTCAAAACAAAACCCTTTCAGGCATAGAGTGTCACATAAATTATGCAAAAGAAGCAGAGATCTCTGGGTAGTTCTCAAGTTTAGGTGGAAAGCAGCTCCTGTATAGCGCTATATATATATATATATATATATCAATCAGGTTCTAGAGAAGGAGAAAGACGCGAAGAGGGAGCGGAACAAACAAGGGGGTATCCGCTACGCAATCGCATGAAAAAGTAACCAACATCTAAACGAAGAAACAAAAACAGAACCTAATAATCAATCTTTCAGACTACACGTTAAATCACCACGAACTAAGTGTATTGAATAAAGGATTAACATTCTGCCCTGAACAACATTACGATCATGTTGATACTCGAATCGATATATACAAGTTTGTGAGGAAATTAAAATTAGCTAAATTTTTCAACAAAACTGAGTATTCTAATACGAAGAATAAGCCAATACCATCTACGGCCAGCGATCTCACGATCAATGACATGTCAATCTTAAAAGTGACATATGACCTCATGCAAAACAATGAAGAAGGTAGTGTATCTGAATCTCAAGTGCTAGAGGATTTGAATATTACCACCAGTGTGAATCAGAGAAGTGGCTTCAAACCTAAATCTAAATTCTGTCCTATGCTGAGTCCAGGGAATAGGATTGATGTATTTCATGACCTGGTGGTCAATGATCTGGAATCAATCAAAAAAACAAATAACAACAAAAAGAAAGAGAACCTAACTAAGATGGAAAGACAGGCTTTGGGAGATCTAATGAACAATGAAAATTTAATAATAAAGCCTGCGGATAAACGGGGCAATATAGTCCTCTTAAACAAGAGGGACTATATTGAAGAAGCCTCAAGACAACTCAATGACAAAAAGAACTATGTGAAATTAACAACGAATCCGATTAACAATTTGACCTTGGATTTAGAATCTAAAATCATGAACTGGTATCGTGATGGGCTACTCACAGACGAAGAAACTTCATTTCTCAAAAATGATAGTCCAGTCATGCCGACAATGTACTTTTTACCCAAAGTGCATAAGACACTAATTAGTCCTCCAGGAAGACCTATCATCTCCAGCTGTAATTCACTATACGAAAATGTATCAGAATACGTGGATTTCTTTCTGGCACCGATCGTAATGAACTTAAGCTCCTACATAAAAGACACTGGAGACTTTTTGAGAATTCTAGCAAACATGGGATGGCGAGAAGGTTTTTATCTAGCCACAATAGACGTGGTATCCCTGTATACCTCCATAAACCATGAAGTAGGACTTAGGGCCACAAGCTATTTCTGAAAACAACGGAACATTCAGCAATTGAAACACACTCGGATGCTCCTGGAGATGATAGAACTATGTTTAAGAAACAACATATTCATCTTCAACAACCAGATATACTACCAAATCTGTAGGACCGTGATGGGGGTTTCATTCTCTCCAAGCTATGCCAACCTGACCATGGGTTGGTGGGAGAAACTCATAGCTTGGAGAGATGAAAACGAAGAATACACTGCCAAAACTGAACTCTGGCTACGCTTTATAGATGATTTATTCTTGATCTGGAGTGGTAGTAAGGAAGAGTTTAAGGAATATATGACCATCTTGAACAACAATGAAGTGGTCCTGCAATTTACCTACAACATCAGCAACAAGGAGATCCAATTCTTGGATGTCACAGTATACATAGACAACAACCAATTGAAGACTAAGGTCTATAGAAAACCGACATCGACTAACAGTATATTGCATGGAAACAGCTTCCATCCCCAACAGCTAAAAAAGAGTATTCCGTATGGGGCATTCATACGGATGAGATGCAACTGCTCAAATGATGTGGAAATGGAAAGAACATTTCAAGAAACCGAGAGTCGATTTCTACAAAGAGGCTATAGATATCAAGATGTCAAACAAGGCCAAGACCGGGCACGAGCGCTACCACGAGAAAGTACTCTTGTCAGAAAAGAAAAGAAGGAAGAGGACAACATAATTAGGGTAGTACTCACCTACAGCAAGGAGAACTATCAAATTATGAACATTCTAAACAATTACTGGCACATCATAAAAAGAGATCCGGAACTAGTTGATAAAATCAACGCAAGACCTAGCATCTCATATCGTAAAGCACCGTCACTGAGAGATAAGTTAGTCAAGAGTCACATGACATCCAACATAAAGAAAAACTGGCTGATGGAACAACATACAGGCTTTGTACACTGCAATAAATGCAAGGCATGTAAAATCGGCAAGAATATGAGACTGGTAAAGGACTTCATGGGAAAAACCTTCAATATCACAGAAAGAATTACATGCGAGTCTACCTATGTAGTTTATGTGATCGAATGCTATTGTGGACTCCACTATATAGGGAGTACGATATGTCCCCTAAAGAAAAGGATCTTGGAACATCTGAGAGCCATTCAGAATGGAGACACAAACTATGCAATCGTGAAGCATTTGAAGTCCCATGCTGACAACAGAAGGCAGGACTTCAAATACTTTGGTTTAGTAACTGTTCCCAAAATTGAGAGAGGGGGTAACAGAACTCTGAAGTTGAGAAGACTTGAATCAAGAATGATAATCAGGTTCAAGACCAAGATCCCATATGGTCTCAATGGAGACGAGGAACTGTATATTCACCTGTGAACACAAGCAGTCGCATACAAATATGAACCCTGAGGAACACAAAGATATAGTTAAGCAGAAAATGGCGAAATTCGTAAATCTGGCGGGCAGAGAAGCACGCAACAAGAAATTGAGTCAAGTATCTAGCACTAAGCGAATAATGGTTGGAATTAAAACAATGTGACATACGATGAAGAAAAAAGAAATACCAAAGTATGAATTAAATATGGGCCCTTAGCCAGGATTTAGGGTAATAGGTACCAACAGAACATTGTCAATTGGAATCATAACCAGACATCAACCATCTGGAACATTCCAGAATGAGATAATATAACAGACGGACTTTAATAGTAATGTGAAAAATTGGGCGAAACAATGATGAAATAAGACATATGTCACTCAAATAAAGTAACATCGATATAAAAACTGTCACAATTATAGTAGCCCGCAAGGAGTAATACCAACAAGGCACTGGTTCAAACAGCAGGAATTGTGATGTGGACCGCTTAACACATAACAATAATCAGGAACCATCCAAAATAAATGAATGTGTGACAAGCGTTGTCAATAAAGCATCGAGAAAACAACAGAATGAAAAAATGAAAGAAAACAGAATCTAAATAGAGTCGTGTGCTCAGGAACCCTCCGATTAACAACAACAACACGAAAGCAGAATAAACTCAGGCCCAAAGCTCCGTGGTACATCAGATACGGATTTCGCCGCGAATAAACACAAAAGGCATGAAAGGACCCAGTAAAGAGAACATTAACACTACATCTCCCATAATGCTTCCTAACTGGCATGAATGGGAAACTATAAATAGCAAAACAAAGGATGGACTCACATACCGTGAGCAAGACCCATGGGGGTTGAAACACATTGGTGGTGGTTTGATGGTGATAATTGCACGTTTGCAATAAACCTGGAATAATTGAATTCTCTTGGTGTGCGATGTCTTCCTTTGTGGAGAAATTTGGTGAAAATTAATACGAGGATTATTCCGCCCTCAACACCGGCACCCACTACGAAAAGTGCGCTTTCCTTGGGACTGTTTGTTGACAAGAATATATATATATATATTACCTACTGGCTGTCGCCAGTAGGTTGTTATAGTTAGGACCTTGTTTCTATTCAAAAAGCGTTTTTTCTTTTGTCAATATCTTTGGCGCCGGTTGACGAATCTTCGCGAAAATTTCAAAACTAATGGGGCGCTCCGGTCAGCTCCTGTCTTGAAAGTTTCGGGGTGATTCATCAAGTGGGGGCCGAGAAAAAAGGGAGGTCCCAAAATGCGTTTTCCCCATGTTCATTTCCATAGGAAATTTTGGAACAGGCTACAGCCCGAACTGCTGAACGGAATGACACCAAATTTGGCAAAAGGTAGCTCTTGGTTCAGAAAGCGACCTTTTTTAAATGATGTAAATCCGTTCAGTAGTTACAGAGAAATTCAAGAAATAAAAATATATATATCTGAGCACCGAGGAGGAGTCGCGACTCCTCCCGAGCACGAGCTGACTTCTGATTGGCTGCCAACACTCCAAACCAGGAAGTGTTGGCAGCCATCTTGTGACTCGGTAACTGAGTTACAAGAAAACAGTAAAACAAAGAAAGAAACAGGAAAAGGGGGCAGGGTACAAACACCCTGACCCCCTAGGCCTGCTCAGGGGGTCCCACAGGGACTCCCAGGGCCAAAGAAAGCATTAAAAAAAAAAAATCGGCCGAATTCGCGCTGGGTGCGCGAATCCAGCCGAGAAAAACAAAAAAACTGAAGTGTCACTGACCATGTCATGAATGATGTAATATGTGACGTCATCAGCAGTGCATTATGGGGGCACGAGTTATAGTTAGCTGAACTAACTATAACGACCGAATTTCTCTGGTTTTGTACGAGTGAAATGTCCAACTAACCATAACGTCCCTGAAACCTGTGGTTTTTTCAGTGAATTTCTAAGGTTTTTAAATACTAAT
The DNA here is from genome assembly GCA_963921515.1 of Calotriton arnoldi. Taxonomy (NCBI): domain Eukaryota; kingdom Metazoa; phylum Chordata; class Amphibia; order Caudata; family Salamandridae; genus Calotriton; species Calotriton arnoldi. The sequence goes on along the minus strand of CAWUFW010006318.1, from coordinate 722,930 downwards.
TTCTAACTATAACGTCCCTGAAACCTATGGTTTTTCAGTGAATTTCAAAGGTTTTTTAAATGCTAATTTCTAACTATAACGTCCCTGAAACCTATGGTTTTTTCAGTGAATTTCAAAGGTTTTTAAATGCTAATTACTAACTATAACGTCCCTGAAACCTAAGGTTTTTTCAGTGAATATATATATATATATACATATATATATATATATATACATATATATATATATATACATATATATATATATATATATATATACATATATATATATATATATATATATACATATATATATATATATATATATATATATATATATATATATATATATATATATATATATATATATATATATATAAATCTTCCCACGCTTACTCCACACAATTGCCCTTCGCTCTTGCCGCATGATTTCCAGGGCGATAATGAAGCACAGCACTACCAGCAACTGGCTTCCGAAGGGCTTTATTAATTTTTGTCGTTACAGGAGGCCCCTCACATTAGAAGCCTCTCACAGCAAAGTGCAGGGGTGCATATATATATATATATTCAAAAAACCAGTTCGCGGGTCTCCCTGCCGCTTTTTCGGCGGCGGGCTTAAGCGAGGTAGCGATCCTCCTTAATACTCCAAATATCCTGTGCATCCACAAAATAGTCTTAAGCCCAGTTCCATAAAGCGTGATTTATTTCATGGACAAAATAGCAAACAAACGCCCGACGCGTTTCGGTGCAGCCGCACCTTGGTCACGGGTCCACCGAAACGCGTCGGGCGTTTGTTTGCTATTTTGTCCATGAAATAAATCACGCTTTATGGAACTGGGCTTAAGACTATTTTGTGGATGCACAGGATATTTGGAGTATATATATATTCACTGAAAAAACCATAGGTTTTAGGGACAGTTATAGTTAGTTGGACATTGCACTCGTACAAAACCCGTGAAATTCCCCCGTTATAGTTAGTTCAGCTAACTATAACTCGCGCCCCCGCAATGCACTGCTGATGACGTCACATATTACATCACTCATGACATGGTCAGTGACATCACTGATGACATCACTGATGACATCACTGATGACATCACTGATGACATCATCCAGTGACTGTGTGTTTCTGTAAAGTTTAAATATTTTTAATATATATAGGGAAAGGCGTATTGAAGAATGAGTGGGTGTATAAGTGTGTGTATGGATGATTTAGTAGGTGCGTGACTAATTCTATAAGTGAGTGATTAAACGTATCTTACTGAATGCATGGGTTAGTGACTAAACTGGGTTAATGTCTGTATCTGTCTGTTGCTGTGTAAGTGGCTGCATGGGTTTGTGAATAGCTACATGAGTGTCTATAAGAGGTATTGATTTGTTGTCTGAGTATCTGTATGGGTGCCTGAGTGTTTGTGTGGATGGGGTGTGTGCGACTGTGCATAGATGTGTGAGTGGGTGATTCACTGGGTGGATGGTTTCAAGAGTGCATCTGTGATAGACTGTATGGGTGGGTAAGTGTGTGTAAGAGTGTGTTAGTGAGTGAATGTATGTCCCAGTGGTACATGTGTGAGTAACTACATATGTGAAAGGCAGTATATATGTGTATTGGAGTATATAAATAGCTATAAGCGAGAGTGAGTGATTGTGATAGTGGCTGTATGGATGAGTGTGTGCTTGTATCAGTGATTGTATAAGAGCGTAACAATGTGCTAGTATTTGTATGATTAAGTGAGCTGGTGTGTGTATAACTGTATAGGTGAGTAAATGGCAGTGTGTTTAATTATTTGCATGACTGACTAGGTGTGTGAGTACCTCTATGGATGAGTGGCGGTGTTTGAGTGTCTATATAGGAGTAAGAGTGCATATGATTGTCCTGTACTGAGTGACCATAAGTATGAGTGACTGTACGGGTGAGTGAGTGGATGTGTGTGTGTAGACCTAAGAATCAGTGAGTGGGTATGTAGTTATTGGTGTTGGAGTGTCTATGGTTTTGCGAATGGCAGTCTGTAATTTAGATTGGGTGTATCAAAGGTTATATTAGGGTGTGAGGAGGTGCATCAGATTATCACGTGGATGATGTCATCAGTGATGTCATTTGAGATGTCATCAGTGATGTCATCAGTGATGTCACTGACCATGTCATGAGTGATGTAATATGTGACGTCATCAGCAGTGCATTGCGGGGCGCGAGTTATAGTTAGCTGAACTAACTATAACGGGGGAATGTCACGGGTTTTGTACGAGTGCAATGTCCAACTAACTATAACTGTCCCTAAAACCTATGGTTTTTTCAGTGAATTTCAAAGGTTTTTTAAATGCTAATTCCTAACTATAACATGTCTGAAACCTACGGTTTTTTCAGTGAATTTCAAAGGTTTTGTAAATGACAATTTTTAAATGTATTAATTGTTATATTAATTTTTTCATACTGATTTATTACATTTTTAGAATTTATTTTTTACATATTTTATTTTTTAAATTACATTGTAATTACATTATACATTACATTACAAAAAATACTTTCTCAGAATGAATTACTTTAGTTTAAATACTTTGCACATAGGCAATAGACTTTTAAGTACAGTAGTTACAGTTGTTGCAATGGGCACCACATTTTCAAACACAATGCAACATTCAGCTCAATGTGAATTTCTAGTTAAATGCAATTAGTTACTTTATGGATTACTTTTCTAACCACAGGACTGGATCCTAGATTCAGTCCTGGTACATCTCCTGTAAACAGTTGAGTAAAGCGTTTTGGTTACAGTCGTGATTTTTAAGGAATATTATTGTATTTTAAAAGTTGACACTTAGAAACTTTTTCTCATAGAATCACCAATGTTATCCTATGGAAGGAAATTCACTTAGCAGGTAAAAACTGTTATCGTTACTTTTTCTTACTCAGTGTTGGATCCTGGATCCAGCACTGGTGCATCTCCTGTAAACAGTTGAAAGAATGCGTTTAAGTCATACAGGCGATTTTTAAGGAATATTTGTAGTTTGTGAAAATCGACACTTTGAAACTGTTCTGCTGAAAACCAGACAATGGATTCCTATGGAAGAAAATATAAGTTACTGGTAAGTACGGTTAAAATTACTTTTCAGGACCAGTACTGGGCTGAAAGATGCAGCACTGAGGTCTCTCCTGATAACAGGTGAGTAAATCGAAATTCGTATTTCGGCTGATTTTAGAGGAATATTTGTATGTTTCAAAAATCAACACTTAGAAACTTTTTCAGCAAAAGCAGGCAATGATATCCTATGGAAGGAAATTCAAGTTACTGGTAAGTATGGTTAAAATTACTTTTGAGGATCAGTACTGGGCTGAAAGATGCAGCACTGAGGTCTCTCCTGATAACAGGTGAGTAAATCGGAATTCGTATTTCGGCTGATTTTAGAGGAATATTTTAAAGTTCCAAAACTCCACACTTAGAAGAATTTCCAAGTGAAACCAGTCAATGTTAGCCTATGGAAGGAAATTCAAGTTACTGGTAAGTACGGTTAAAATTACTTTTCAGGACCAGTACTGGGCTGAAAGATACAGCACTGAGGTCTCTCCTGATAACAGGTGAGTAAATCGGAATTCGTATTTCGGCTGATTTTAGAGGAATATTTTAAAGTTCCAAAACTCCACACTTAGAAGAATTTCCAAGTGAAACCAGTCAATGTTAGCCTATGGAAGGAAATTCAAGTTACTGGTAAGTACGGTTAAAATTACTTTTCAGGATTAGTACTGGGCTGAAAGATGCAGCACTGAGGTCTCTCCTGATAACAGGTGAGTAAATCAGAATTCGTATTTCGGCTGATTTTAGAGGAATATTTGCACAATGGTGAAGGGAGGGGCGGGGCCTGAGGTGACATCTGTGCAAACGCGCCCCGTGGCGCGTTTTAAGTTGGGGATTAAGTCCCCTTGAATCATGAGGGTCCCTACGGGCCAGCTAGCCCACCAGGAACCTCCAGTATGCGCCAGGAGGCTGCGTTGCAGAGACATGTACAGAGGCCACACCCCTTTTACACCTCTCTGCAACGCAGCTCTGTGGCGCTTTCTGGACGTACCTGTTGGGCTAGTTGGCCCCAGGGACCCTCAGGATTGAAGGGGATTTAATTCCCCATCTTAAAACGCGCCACGGGGCCTGTTTGCACACATGTCACCTGAAGCTCCGCCCCTCCCTTCACCACTGTGCAAACGCGCCCCGTGGCGCGTTTTAAGTCGGAGGATTAACTCCCTTGAATCCTGAGGGTCCCTGGGGTGCAACTAGCCCACCATATACCTCCAAAAGCGCCACAGAGCTGCGTTGCAGAGAGGTGTAAAAGGGGCGTGGCCTCTGTACACCTCTCTGCAAGGCAGCCCCTGGCGCATACTGGAGGTTCCTGGTGGGCTAGTTGGCCCCAGGGACCCCAGTATTCAAGGGGATTGTTCCCCTCTGCAAGCGCGCCAGGGCGCGTTTGCAGAGTGGTGAAGGAAGGGGCGGGGCCTGCGGGCCCGATCGTTTTTTTTTTTCCCCTGAAGGGGGCTGTGTGGCCCCCTTCCTTTTTCCTATTTTTAGGCCCTGGGGACCCCATCCCCCAGGGCCTTACCCCTTCTTAAAATTAAAATAAATAGAAAAAACGGGAAGGGGGCCGCGTGGCCCCCTTCCCTGGGCCTGTATTGGCCCGGGGACCCCATCCCCGGGGCATGGCCTCTTTTTTTATTTGGAGGGGGCTGCGTGGCCCCCCTCCTCAGGCCATTTAAGGCCCGGGGACCCCATCCCCGGGGCCGGCCTTGCACTTTTTTTTTCTAACTTTTTTTACCTTTGGGGAGGGGGCTGCGTGGCCCCCCTCCGTGGCCACTATGGCCCTGGGGACCCCATCCCCGGGGCCTGGCCTCTCGTTGGGGACTGTGGGGGTCCCCAAACCCCCACAGTCCCGCCGGCTCCCCGTGTCCTTCGGGAGCCGGCATTGCTTACACATGGGGAGCAGCTAACATGCTGCTCCCCATGTGAAAAGCAATCAGCTGGATATTGGAAGAGAGGCAGGTTTCCTGCTCTCTCTTCCAATATCCAAAGCAGTTGCAATGACAGGACGGAGCCGCGAGGCTCCGTCCTGTCATTGCAAACAGCAGTGTCCCGGGGTAGGCACCCGGGACACTGCAGGAGCCGGCCCTGGGGGTGGCGGTCCCCAGGGCCACCACAGGCTCCAGGAGGGGCGCGCGGCCCCCTCCTTACATTTTGAAAGCCCGGGGAGGTGGTGGTCCCGGGGCTTAGGGGTCCAAAACGGACCCCCATTGTAATTTTCTTAGTGCCCCGGGGAGGTGGTGGTCCCGGGCGTGTGAGGGCTGGAGCCCCCCACACAGGTTTTCAAAAATAAAAAGAAGCCCCGGGAGGTGGCGGTCCCGGGGCTGCGGGAGGGCTCAGAGCCCTCCCGCACCATCTATCATAAAGCCCGGGGGTGGTGGTCCCGGGGCTTGGAGGCCATTAGAGGCCCCCACACATAAAATTAACCCCCAGCATGCCCCGGGACTTGGCCCACCCGGGGGCCAATTGCATCGAGCGCGGGAGACCGCGCTTCGATTTTTCCGGCAGGATTCGCGCACCCTGAGCGCATCCTGCCGATTTTAAAAAAATAAAAAATTTTTTGCCCAGGGGTCCTTGTGGGACCCCTGAGCAGACCCTAGGGGTCAGGGTGTTTCTACCCTGCCCCCTTTGTGCGCTTTGCGCACTTGTTTCTGTCCCTCGGTTCTACCGAGGACAAAATGGCTGCCAACACTTCCTGATTTGGAGTGTTGACAGCCAGATTAGCATGCAGCTCGTGATCGGGAGGGTGCGCGAATCCGACGCGGCCATAGATATATCTATCTTTTTACTTTTGATTTTCTCAGCAACTACTGAGCAGTTTACACCATTTAACAAAAGGGTTCTTTCTGAACCAAGAACTACCTCTTTGCCAAATTTGGTGTAATTCCGTTCAGCAGTTCAGGCTGTAACCGTGTCTAAAGTTTCCTATGGAAAATTGCATGGGGAAAACACGTTTTGGGACCCCCTTTTTCTCGGCCCCGGCTTGACGAATCCCCGAGACTTTCAGGGTAGGAGCGGACCGGAGCGCCCCACAAAGTTTGAAAATTTTGCGAAGATACGTCAACCGGCAAGAGAGTTATTTCAAATAGAATGTCATGGATTTCCTATGGATAATAGGTTGTAACTATAACTATCTACTGGCGACCGCCAGTAGATAATATATATATATAGATATATATATATATATATCTATATATATATATTATCTACTGGCGGTCGCCAGTAGATAGTTATAGTTAGGACCTATTTTCCATAGGAAATTCGCAACATTCTATTTCCAATAACTTTGGCGCCGGTTGATGAATCTTTGCGAAATTTTCAAAACTCGTGGGGCGCTCCGGTCTGCTCCTATCCTGAAAGTTTCGGGGTGATTCGGCAAGCAGGGCCCGAGAAAAAAGGGGGTCCCAAAACGTGTTTTCTCCATGTTAATTCCCATAGGAAATTTTAGACACGGCTACAGCCCGAACTGCTGAACGGAATTACACCAAATTTGGCAAAAGGTAGCGCTTGGTTCAGAAAGCGACCTTTTTTTAAATGGTGTAAATCCGTTCAGTAGTTGCGGAGAAATTCAAAAAATAAGAGTCAAAAATCAATTTCCCATAGGAAACTTTATGCAAGGCTACAGCCCGAACTGCTGAACGGAATTACACCAAATTTGGCAAAGAGGTAGTTCTTGGTTCAGAAAGAACCCTTTTGTTAAATGGTGTAAATCCGTTCAGTAGTTCCTGAGAAAATCAAAAGTAAAAACACATATATATCTGGGCGGAGCCTAACCACACATGTCATCGTGAGATCTGATTGGCTGTCAGCACTTCATCCTGGAATTGCTGGCAGCCATCTTGGGACCAATATAAATGATAGTACCCCATTGAAATGCATTGTAGTGAATCGAAGATTTTGAGGGTTACCAAAAGGAGAACTATAAAGGGTGATAACAGACTTTAGTTACATTAGAATTCATTTGTTGATGGTACCATACTAATTTCAGGAATTGTGGTGTGTTCTAAGGTGATTTTACCCTGTGAAAAACCTTCTGCTGGGATATCATGAATCATGTTTGAGAGAAAACTATTTTCACATGCTTGTCCCATACAGTTTTGGAAGGTGCTCCAGAAGCTAAAATGAGAGCATATTTTCTGTAAATTCACATTATCTTTCTCAGTCATGTGAGAATGAAGTCTGACATTCTCAGTAAAACATGTACATCCAACAAGGGCAGAGACTGTCAGTTGATTCCTTTGTGTTCTACTGCAGCTTCCCAGAGTGTTCTAAAGAACAACTAGAGTGCTAACAGCCTTACTTATGACAAAAGTATGGCACACCTGAAGCCATCTTGATTGGAATAAACTGGTAACACTTAAAACATTTAATTTAAAAGGAACAAAATGATGGGGTTCATTTTGTCATAGAAATTATGGTTAGTGCTGTAGAAAGAAAAATTAGGACATGTTTCAAGTGTGATCTCAAATATCTTCCTGTTATATTTCAACAGGAGCAGCCTGTCAGTTGATGCCTTTGTGTTCTACTGCAGCTTCCCAGAGTGTTCTAAAGAACAACTAGAGCGCTAACAGTCTTACTTATGACAAAATTATGGCACACCTGAAGCCATCTTGATTGGAATAAACTGGTAACTCTTAAAACATTTAATTTAAAAAGGAACAAAATGAGGGGTTCATTTTGTCATAGAAATTATGGTTAGTGCTGTAGAAAGAAAAATTAGGACATGTTTTAAGTGAGATCTCAAATATCTTCCTGTTATATTTCAACAGGAGCAGCCTGTCAGTTGATGCCTTTGTGTTCTACTGCAGCTTCCCAGAGTGTTCTAAAGAACAACTAGAGCGCTAACAGTCTTACTTATGACAAAAGTATGGCACACCTGAAGCCATCTTGATTGGAATAAACTGGTAACACTTAAAACATTTAATTTAAAAAGGAACAAAATGAGGGGGTTCATTTTGCCATAGAAATTATGGTTAGTGCTGTAGAAAGAAAAATTAGGACATGTTTTAAGTGAGATCTCAAATATCTTCCTGTTATATTTCAACAGGAGCAGCCTGTCAGTTGATGCCTTTGTGTTCTACTGCAGCTTCCCAGAGTGTTCTAAAGAACAACTAGAGTGCTAACAGCCTTACTTATGACAAAAGTATGGCACACCTGAAGCCATCTTGATTGGAATAAACTGGTAACACTTAAAACATTTAATTTAAAAAGGAACAAAATGAGGGGGTTCATTTTGCCATAGAAATTATGGTTAGTGCTGCAGAAAGAAAATTTAGGGCATGTTTTAAGTGAGATCTCAAATCCTCTTCTATTTCATTAGAAAATTCTGACATGCAGACTGAAACAATCACTTTCAATACCAGCAGTAGACTTCCAGTTAACTCCCTGGTGAGCAGTAGCTTTACTACAGTGATCTAATGAACAACTAGAGTGCTAACATTCTGAATTTATGGCAAATGTGTGACACATCTGAATGCCTTCTTGATGGAATCAAAGTAAAAAACTGAAAGCATTTCCTACTGAGGAGACTGCAGTAAATGACGAAATTAGGAAACTTCATAACAAATAAGTCTCCCAAGATGGCCACCAGAGAAAAAAGAGCCCAAATGTAGCACAAATATCACCCAGATGTAGCCCACATATAGCCCAATGACAGAAGTGTGCAAAACACTTTTTATTTTTAGTTTTTCTGCAGTTTTATATAGTGCAAACTGGTCAGGTATTGGAGCGTTACATCTTACTTGGACCCCTTATTGCGTATTTTGCACGAAGTACATGAGATTGATCTTGCGAAACATTGACCTTTACGATTCTGTTAACCTGAAGTTGCTCTGAACCGGGCTTTGTAACACCCGTTTTTACCTACTGGTTTTAATTAATTCTCACTGTATTGTATTAGGAAAGAGGATTTACTGTTTTTATGTACACTTTTATGATCTATGTTTCTAAATCAGATCAAATAAAGTTTAATGAATTCTATGGCAGGACGGAGGCGAGGATTATGCATATCTTTCCTCACTTTATTTGCATAGCAGTTCAAAGAAAACGTAACACAACAATCATTAAACAAAAGACTACACAACCCATGAACCATTAGGGGGTAGTCTCCAAGGCAACTATAGTCCAATCATATCACAGTCCATCGTATATAATATCGTGACGTCCCTTCCGCTTCCTCTTTCTTCACTGCTCGTCAGTTAAGTGCATTCCTTACATTCTTGGCTTAATCTGACGTTGTTGCTGTTTGTATAGCGGTTTCTTGTGCACGTTATTAGCATTATTGCCTTGGTATTGTTTCATATTCCCTGCGCAGCAGGCTCTTGCCCGAGCGCGTTCTCCCCCTCGCAGTTTCTCCCGCTGTGTGCTCTGCGCGCGGTGAGATCCTGTCAGGCGCGTCTGGTCCGAGCGAGGCAGCTCCGTCGAGCGCTCCCGCTGGTCTTTACGCGCGTTTGGGAATCCGGTCACTCCTTTAGTGTCCGCTTGATTCCCGACCAACCCTCGCCTAATTTTGACACCGCTACGCGGTGATTTCCCCACACGGCCACGTTAGTGACCAGCGCCACCTGGTGGTGGTAATTGGTATTGCGCCTCAGTCTATTCTTATAACAGCTTCGGGAAAGCCCAGCTGTTGGAGCACCGGCGAGGGGCTGCCTTAAGGATTTTAAGGGCATTTGTTCTGTGCTCACACCCTCTGCTATCATGTCTTCTCGAGAAGACCATTTTTACTCCTCCTACCAGGAAGTGGAGGAGGAATGGCCCCCAACTTCTCCCTCCAGCAGTGGACCAAGCCCTCTCTCTGGCTATTTCTAGGGCGCTGGCTCCTCTTAGGGATCAGGTTGATAAGCTGGCGAAAAGCATCCCTGGGGTGTTCAGTGACCCAGATCTGGTGGTGGCGGGTCCCAGTAGCTCCCAGATGGGGAATAAAAGGGCCGTTAAGCATAACGCGGGCACTTGGAAGGATTTGATAAACTTACGGAGACCTTCCTCAAGAGTGCGCGAACGCTAAAACATGCACCCTGCCGGGAGGAGGAGGGGCCCGGAGAAAATTGCGACACTGTCACCACTATTGTAGACCCCGATGGCGGGTTTCCCTTAGAGGGAGAGGGTGTATCGGAGGACGATTTCTCCTCCGATGAGGATAAGGACTCGGGCGTCCCTGGCGTCCAGAGTCCCACTCCTCTCAGTCCCCGGTTGGGGACGGGGTCCACTCGGACATGTTCGAGCCTACCCAAATTTACCATCCTAGGTCAGCGGAGTGGACACCTGACGCCAAAGTGGCAGAGTATGTGGTGGGGAAAATCCATCAACCCCTTGAAAGGGAGGTCAGGAATAGGATGAGGGAGAATGCCCCAGGCCCTCACTGAAGGGGAAGGTGGCACACACGCCTGAAATTGATGAGAAACTATGTACCTTTTTCTCCAAGTATATGAGGGATCCCAAGAAAGGAATTGATAGGTCTTGGACGTGGTAGGGCCCTTGACCCAAATTATTCAATTGACGGAGCGTTCCAAAGAGTCAGGATCCCCTTTGTCCACGGATATTGTGGCTGGTTGGGCGCACTACCCTAAACCCTAAAACACTACCCCCTCCACTACCCAAACACCACTGCACTACCCTAAACCCTAAAACACTACCCCCAGCACGACACCCTACACTACCCAAACATAACTGCACTACCCTAAACCCTAAAACACTACCACCAGCACGACTCCCTACACTACCCAAACACCACTGCACTACCCTAAACCCTAAATCTACCCACAGCACAACCCCCTACACTACACAAACACCACTGCACTACCCTAAACCCTAAAACACTACCCCCAGCACGACCCCTTCACTACACAAACACCACTGCACTGCCTTAAACCCTAAAACACTACCCCCAGCACGACCCCCTACACTACACAAACACCACTGCACTACCCTAAACCCTAAATCTACCCCCAGCATGACCCCCTACACTACACAAACACCACTGCACTACCCTAAACCCTAAAACACTACCCCCAGCACGACCCCTTCACTACCTAAACACAACTGCACTACCCTAAACCCTAAAACACTACCCCCAGCACGACCCCCTTCACTACCCAAACACAACTGCACTACCCTAAACTCAAAAACACTACCCCCAGCACGATCCCCTACACTACCCAAACACCACTGCACGACCCTAAACCCTAAAACACGACCCCTACACTACACAAACACCACTGCACTACCCTAAACCCTAAAACACTAGAACCCAGCACGACTCCCTACAGTACACAAACACCACTGCACTACCCTAAACTCTAAAACACTACCCCCTACACTACACAAACACCACTGCACTACCCTAAACCCTAAAACACTACCCCCAGCACAACCCCCTACACTACACAAACACCACTGCACTACCGTAAACCCAAAACACTACCCCAGCACTACCCCCTACTCTACCCAAACACCATTGCACTACCCTAAACCCTAAAACACTACCCCCAGCATGACCCACTACACTACACAAACACCACTGCACTACCCTAAACCCTAAAACACTACCCCCAGCACGACTCCCTACACTACACAAACACCACTGGACTACCCTAAACCCTAAAACACTACCCCCAGCACGACTCCCTACACTACCCAAACACCATTGCACTACACTAAACCCTAAATCTAACCCCAGCATGACCTCCCACACTACACAACCCCCACTGCACTACCCTAAACCCTAAAACACTACCCCCAGCACGACCCCCTACACTACCCAAACACCACTGCACTACCCTAAACCCTAAAACACTAACCCCAGCATGACCCCCTACACTACCCAAACACCACAGCACTACCCTATACCCTAAAACACGACCCCTACACTACACAAACACAACTGCACTACCCTAAACCCTAAAACACTACCCACAGCATGACCCCTACACTACACAAACACCACTGCACTACCCTAAACCCTAAAACACTACCCCCTACACTACACAAACACCACTGCACTACCCTAAACCCTAAAACACTACCCCCAGCATGACCCCCTACACTACACAAACACCACTGCACTACCCTAAACCCCCTACACTATACAAACACCACTGCATTACTCTAAACCCTAAAACACTACCCCCAGCACGACCCCCTCACAACACAAACACCACTGCACTACCCTAAACCCTAAATCGACCCCCAGCACGACCCCCTACACTACCCAAACACCACTGCCATACCCTAAACCCTAAAACACTACCCCCAGCATGAACCCCTACACTACCCAAACACCACTGCACTACCCTAAACCCTAAAACACTACCCCAGCACTACTCCCTACACTACCCAAACACCACTGCACTAACATAAACCCTAAAACACTACCCCAGCACAACCCCCTACACTACACAAACACCACTGCACTACCCTAAACCCTAAAACACTACCCCCAGCACGACTCCCTACACTACCCAAACACCACTGCACTACCCTAAACCCTAAATCTACCCCCAGCACGACCCCCTACACTACCCAAACACCACTGCACTACCCTAAACCATAAAACACTACCCCCAGCATGACCCCTACACTACACAAACACCACTGCACTACCCTAAACCCTAAAACACTACCACCAGCATGACCCCTACACTACTCAAACACCACTGCACTACCCTAAACCCTAAAACACTACCCCAGCATGACCCCTACACTACCCATACACCACTGCACTACCCTAAACCCTAAAACACTACCCCCAGCACGACCCCCTACACTACTGCACTACCCTAAACCCTAAAACACTACCCCCAGCACGACCCCCTACACTACCCAAACACCACTGCACTACCCTAAACCCTAAAACACTATCCCCAGCACGACCCCCTACACCACCCAAACACCACTGCACTACCCTAAACCCTAGAAAAGAAACCCCCACCCCATGCCCATTCCCCCTTACCTCTCACTCCTCGTGGTTCCTCTCTCCTCGTGGTTCCTGCTTCACGTCGTCGCTGAGGGGCGGTGCACGTCGTTGTGAGGAAACGGAACAGCCTCTGTTTCCTTACAACGACATGGATCGTCTACATGTTTTTTAGAACCCATGGTCATTTACCATACATACCTTTACAACAAAATTCATTGTAAAGGCATGCGTGGTAAATGACCATGCGTTCTAAAAATGCATAGTAATGACTCGTGATGTACAACGCATGCGTGGTAATGCATGCGTTGTAATGGTATCGCAAAGTAAAAAGTCGTTGTAACAGCTGTTTACCGATCGAAGCTGGCCCCTGTTCTTCAGTGAGACGTTTATTTGATTAATTAGGAGGAAGGAATGTGGTTTTTTACCGAAAAGTGCATTCCCGGCTGTTGTATTGTGAAAGTGTCCTCGTGGCCTGGTTTCACTTCCGGTGAGAGAGTGGAAGAGTCTGTTTGGATCTAAAGGAGTTCTGTTGTTGGACGGGGCCGGCGCGACATTTCATCAGAAAACATAGCTAATGGAAAGCGTCCTCCCTGAAGTGTGGAGCAGTGCCATGAGAGGTCAACAAGTGTGCGTCCCACCGCAGTATGACCGTACCGCGTGACCCATGTGCCACCTCCAGGGTACGGGAGGCAGAAGCGGCATCGCAGGTCCTCTTGAAGACCGTTGTAGCACTAATTCTACATTTTGGTACTAGGGCATTTTAACTTCGTTGTTCCTGCCAGATACAAAGAGAAGATCCTGTGTTATTCAGTGCCCTCGTTACCTTTTTGTGGGTTGTGGTGCTTGTCACTTCGCTGCCCCGCCGGTGCACACGACTGGGCACCCCACCTCGTGTGCCATCTGCAGGGCTTCTGCCCTCGGATCACTGGTTTCGGTTTCTGGAGTGGCAACATAAACAGTTGCTCCCAAAGGACTAGCCTGAACACTTAGGTGAATATCCCCTGCACCAGCATTCCAAGGAAATTCTTTCCTAGCTCTCCCACGTCAACGAGGATGTCATAATAGCACGGCTCTGCTCGCGACACCGTATGACGTCATCAGAGCCATAAGAGGACCTCGTCGGCGTGCTGACGTCAGTTCCACCCATTTTTTCCGTGCCACCGAGGCAAACAGGGGACCGAGCCATTTTTACATGTATACATTGTATAATAAATATATATATATTCACTGTAAAAACCATAGGTTTCAGGCACGTTATAGTTAGAAATTAGCATTTAAAAAACCTTAGAAATTCACTGAAAAAACCATAGGTTTCAGGCACGTTATAGTTAGAAATTAGCATTTAAAAAACCTTAGAAATTCACTGAATTAGCTGAACTAACTATAAGTGAAATGTCCAACTAACTATAACGCCCCTGAAACCTATGGTTTTTTCAGTGAATATATATATATATATAAATCACTGCTCCAAGGTTGTCCACCTGTAAGTAGCACTCGAGCAACAGCTTGATTCATGTGTAGGTAAGGACGGGGAACCGCCCGTAGGGGCCGCTCCATAGTGGTATTGCCTGACGCGTTTCGAATCACCATATGATTCTCTTCAGAGGCTTAAAATGGAACGGTGTGCGCAACCGCTAACCCACTTCTGACACACCCCCCCCCAATGGGAGGCTCAAATGAAACTGTGCCTTCTGGGAAGTGTAGTGCGGGTAGCACATAATCAAGTCCTGTATGGACCCCACAGGTGGGCCCGTCCACGATCCTATGTACAGCTGCTGTTCCACTTTCGTGGCCCCCAATCTTACGGGGTGGTGCACACTCCGCGGCTGGACTGCCGCGTTATAAATCACTAAGCCTCTGAAGAGAAGCATATGGTGCTTCGAAACGCGTCAGGCAATACCACTATGGAGCGGCTCCTACGGGCGGTTCCCCGTCCTTACCTACACATGAATCAAGCTGTTGCTCGAGTGCTACTTACAGGTGGACAACCTTGGAGCAGTGATATATATATATATATATATATTTTTTTTTACTAATACATAAGATCTTGGCTAACACTAGACATAAGAATGAATTTCAGAAAAGAGGTGGTACTGCCTAGCCATTTTCAGATAAATTTTCATATTCAATCGCTACAAAGAGGCCAAATGACAGGTAGCTGCTAGCGGTAGCACTTTCAGGTGAATCCTTAACATTGTTGGGTGTTCCTGTAGGTCTGAACTAATGGGGGCAAGTTGCTGCACAGACCTGAGTCCCCAACATCAAAACTTTGGGGAGGGGGGCAGCAATCATCCTGTCTTGGTACATCAAAAATGCTGGTTTGCTGCCAGTGTAGGAGGTCATTGTAGGCTAACCATTCGCCTTGATATCTGAGTGTGCATGCAGGTAGCTGTATAACTGCAACAGGTGCAGTGCCAAGCAAGAGAAGCCTCGTGTTTTGATGTCTTGGAAGCAGTGAATGTCGCATGTCCTTCAGGAAAAAGTGTTGTAACCGAGTTCAGGATTGTTTATGGGGATTTCTGTAGTATGATTGGCTGCCTGGGAATGTATCAGAATGTAGGTTGCGAGCGAAGATGCAAGAGAAGGTCAGGAAGTTATTGGGCTAATGTTAGAAGAACACACACAGAGAGCCAGGATGGAGTTCCAGGACATCGTGGGATATTGGGTCATTACAGAATACATTTTCCAGGTTATGGACAGACTGGAGATATTTCCTACCAGTTTGTGCTATATGCATATATACCAGACCACAAATCGTCCCAGACGCAAGATGATTAAGATGCAATAGAGACACTTAGCTCCCTGCAATGCAATGGGACACCGATGGTGGCGAGAAGAGCACTCTGAGACAGATACAGAGGTAAGTGACTGCAGTGTAACCCTCAGCAAAGGTGTCCTTGAAACAGCATCCCTTGCAGCAACAGGAGATTGTGAATAAACAATAGCGAAGTCAGGTGAGGCATCTCTAAAAGTGGGAGCAGAAGGGTAGTCTGCATCCCAGAACTCACAGGCTGATAAGAGACCCATGTTGGAGGCACCAGTTAAGGAGGATCAACGAGAAGGCAAGGAGAACACCAAGGTGAGGTATACGATACAGAGGAACCACATCTCAACCATGAGTACAAATGAGATCTGTCTACCTTTCATTACATGTGAAGAAAGGATTGTGATACCAGAATATGCACCATATATGAGGCAGTGGTAACACCATCCAAGCTCAGGTAATATATATATATCAGTATAGATAATATAGATAAATGCCTCCACTTTTGGAATGCCCTTGTAAACCTGCCAGTATCAGAAACCAAAGTGGAGCCAACACGTTCAAAGCTATAAGACAGAAAAGTGGCAGTTTTGCAGCACGTCCAGGTAATGCCTTCATGGCTGTCCTCAGCTCGAGGCTGCCACCCTCAAAGTAGGATAGAGCAGCATCAATTTATAGTCCAGATTTTGAAGGCCAAAGGAGGAAGAATTCAAGAACCCCCTTGGACAGACAGCACGCTGTCACAATCATGCCAAAGAACACAGGAGCACTTTAAGTCTGAGCTGTGTCTGATTGTGAGACAAAGGAGATCATTGCTGCAGAGCAGGCGGGTGAGAGAGACTTTACAGACCATGTTTGCCATCTGTCTTTGACATACTTGGAACTGTGTCAGAGCCGCGACAGCAAACAAGTACAAGCAGAGTGGAGAAAGAGTGCAAACATATGGTACAAGAGATGTGGGTTTTCTGCATGCTATGGACCCCAAATGTTTTTGAGAAAGTGGAGCAGAACCGTGGAACATGGGTGAAGAGCCATATTAAGCCATATTAAACAGCAGCATCTGGCTTATTGACGCATTGAGCTTCTAGACCATCCACATGAACTATCGAAGGTTGTCAGCCTCACCCACATCCCGCCAGAATCACCCAGAAGAGCTATGAAAGGCTGCCAGCATCACCCAGATGAATTATGGAGGCAGTTAGCTTCACCCAGATGAACTATGGAAGGTTGTCAGAATTAATTAACAAATTTGACAGCCTCGCTAGACCCTCTATAAACAACATTTCAAATGGATGAAGTAAATGTCATGGTGAAGCAGCATACATTCAAGAACCAACTTTCACAAGGCGCAAAAGAAACCATGAGACACTCAGAATGGTACCCGAGACAACAACCTGCTTTTGCTGAGGCTGGTGAACTCAGCATAAGGGGCCTGCACCTTCTGTCATACTCAACACATACTGATTCAAGACTCTCCTCCGAGCTCTTACCTCACATTTCTGTACTGCTCCATAGAATTCAATTTATTGTTGCACCTCTCTAATCACATAGGGCACACAAATTAACCTTTTTCCGCAGTTGGTGTTGTCCACATTGAGCTGTGTTTAAAGAAAACTGTTGTTGGGTAATCCATTTGTTGTTTGTGAAAACTGTAACCGTTTTCTTTTTTCCCAGTCACAGTCTTGTTGAGTTAATGTGATCCTGAGAGACAGAGAGGGTAAAAAGTTGTGCAAGTGAAAGAGTTTGTATGATGAGAGATTGCAGATGCCTGCATGGAGAAAAATGCACTCTTGCATGGTTTTAGTGGAGCTGATCGCAGAACATATGTAGGATGCTGGTGTAGGTGACTCAAAGTGGCTTAAGAGGTGCCTGTGGAGCTCAGTTCCAATGACTGGTGGTGTGACTGACCTGGTAGATTTCATAAGATTGCTGACTCAGTCCAAAACAGAAATGTTTGCGAAAGTGCTAGTGTTGTTGGGGGACATGTCCTTTTTGATATTACATGACAACTGAAATTGTGTTTGTCTTGATTTGTTTTGAAAATACCTTAGTTAAAATTTGTGTTACTATAGAAAGTCAAGTGCTTTATTTTTGAGACCGAGAACAGAACCCTTTATTGCAGCCCAAAAATGAAATGTACACCCCTAGGTTGTGTGCAGCTGAGTCTATGTAGTTAAGTCAACAGAGTGTTAGGTCTGTAGTGATATATAGTGTGAATTGGACATACACAACAAATGTACATATTTCAATGAATATGTGATAGACATTGTGGGTGGTCCCCTATGAATTGTCAAAATACCTACAGGCATCCGGAACGGTAATTGGTGCCCACATGTGTGAATGAGAACTTCATCAGAGGCCGCTGTTCTCATCGCAAGCATGATTTGTGTGTTTCCTTCTCTTTAAATTTGCTTTATGAAAATGTTACCAAGCTGTGAGGGCTAAGTCTGTTTTTGTGTTCAGTGAAAACTAGAGTTAGTTGTATGATAGAACATCGCCCTCACAACTATAACTATAACTTGCACCCTTGCCATGCACTGCTAATTATTTCCCATATAACATCACTCATGACATGTTCTATCACACCATTGAAAACATCACTTCAACATCTGAAATTACATCATTGATGACAACTCTATGCATGGATGGGGCACGAGTTATAGTTACTTTGCTCATGAATTATAGTTACTTGAGATAACTATAATCAGTGGATTTCAGTGGTTTCGTTTGTTTAAAATGTTATAACTGACATTTTCATTTAACTATCATGTCTCTTTAACCTTTGTTCTTTCCAGCGAATAACTATGTGTGTGTGTGTATATATATATATATATATATATATATAAAGTAACGTTTTAGTTAGGTGAATTTGTCAGTGTGAACATTAAAGTTTTTAACAAAAAGGAAATTCACCAGTTATAGTTAGCAGCGCTAATTATAACTTGCGCCTCTGCCATGCACTGATTATGACCTCACATATGACATTACTCATGACATGTTCTATGACAACTTTTATGACATTACTGATGACATCTTAAATGACATTACTATTAAAGTGGATTCTCTGTAGGATTAGAGACTCATATATACATTGTGTGCCTTAACTGTATTAAACAATAATTATTGTTTAGGAGATGGAGTAAAACCATCCTCACACTATTAAAATGTATTTACTTTAGAAAAGAGAAAGACTTATGTAATGTGCACACTAATGTTTCATATCTGCATTTATAATGTAGTTCTTAGTCACATCTATTATATACATGCACTCAAGTTATTTCACCTGTATGCAACATGTAACATGAATCTAATGTACTGACATTTTACATTCATTTGTGGACTGAATGTGCACACGTATATTAAATGTGCACCATTGATTTAATACGCTAAACTTGTCATGACAAGGCCCGTATTTCTTTCTGCACAAAATTCTGTTTTCCATTTCCTGCTTGCTTGTCTTTTTCTTTGCAGGTACATTCTCATGGTCTGTTAGTTTGCAAATAGATGAGAAGAAGACCTTGACAAGGAACATGGAGAGTCGGAGCATCAGCTGAAAGTTTCCATTTATTAATGTTGCATGGAATAGCAGGTATTCAAGGACTATATTGTTCCCAGGTTTGGCCTGGGATATTTGGTGAATGTTGCAGCTCACAACATGAGAATGGAAAGGACAATGGAGCCTCTAATGATGCGAACAGAGGGGTGTTGCTTTGGAAACCTTTGCGGTAATAACAGGTGTTCACACTGTATTAGGATAAGCCACTTTTTCTTTGGACTTTGAGAGGTTTAGACCTCTATGTATTCCCTTTTTGACTCTTGCTGAGTGTGGCTTAGGTTAACACTCATTTCCGTGTCCCAAGAAGATTCTTGACTAAGCTTCTGAAATGCTGACACTTTCCTTCTTTAACCTATTTTCTGCATTTCCCTGATTTGTGAGATCCTTTTAGGTTTTAAACCATCCTCTTTAGTTTGGACTTAATATAGATGATTTTAGCCTTTACCCATGTATAGAAGTGAGAACCAGACACTCTTCTCTGAGCACCAAATTCTGTTATTGATCTTTTGTATTGCTGTAACTGAACTTCTTGTCTGCCTTATTCTGATATGTCTGAGCTTCTTCAGGAGGTTGGGTTATTCAGTTGCTATTCTGTATCTTTCAAGCATGGTATTGCGATTTATTTACCTTAACCTGACTGCTAACTTGTAATAAACCTTCTTTACTATAGTCACTGACTCCTGATCCTTATTGTGTATCCAAATGGGTTGCACTGTTATTGAGATGGTTGGACTAAATGCTAAATCCCTTTGCCTCTCAGTTGGTGAAAAGGGTCTATCGGATAACAGATGGTAAGAGGGTTGGCCCAGCGCTGGATCAACTGGCAGCTCATCGGATGGCTTGTTACTGAAGGGAGGGAGTTAGGATGTCCCACTCAGAAATTGCCCATACCCCGGCCAAACCCCTAAAGCCCATGGTTCGCTTGAAGGATTGATGGAGTTCCAATGGTTCGGAAAAGAGTTGTAGCAGTGGAGGTGTGAGTATTAATAGGGTTGAGCGTTGCAATTGCTTATGCTTAGCTTGTGGTGTATTGCAGTGATTGTGGTTCTGACTTGGCCTAAGATCCCGGGATGATAAATGGTAATAAGTTATCAGTGTAGAAGACACTGAGTGTAGTTGTCTTCTGTGTTGTGTTGCTAATCGTGAGACGTCGACAGCCCAATTGAGATAGGGACTTTATCTTTGCATGATTGGGAGCTGTGGTTGGTATAGTGAATCGCAGTGCACAGGGAAGAACTGTACCAATCCTGGTGAGACCCAACTGGTCGAGGTTTCATTTGAAGTGAATGTCAGGGTAGGTCAGAACGTGTTGCTCTGGACCGTTTCTTGTGTGATTGAATACTTTAATTTCTTTAGAGGAGCAGACAAAGTTAGTTGTTGAAATTGCTTGCATTTGTCTTGTGCGTACATTGCTGAGAGAACACGCTTATGGAAATTGTAAAGGAGAGTGAGCTTCTGCAAGGAGTGAGATTGAAGTCACAGAGTGCCACGCTAGTATTGGTCGGTTGGTGTAAAGCTATGCTGGTATTGGGTGGATACGTCCTAAAGAGCTGCATTGGTATTGGTTGTGAACGCGAACAGAGAATTGTGGGTGAAGAATCATTACCTGGTTTAGACAAAATCATTTGCAATTTTTGCATATTTTTGATACAAATGAAATTCTTTAAAGAACTGTACCTGTTAGAAAGGGGATGGAGGCACCACCCAAAGGTACTCCAGGTCATCATATGGCAATAAACATGGGTCTTCATCAATGTTCCCTCTAACTTGTTTCCTCTGTCTGCAGCAGAGTAAGGTCTCTGTGCTCTGCAGCCAAGGATATGTGCGCCAAAAACCCGACCACGAGTGCAGACCAGGGCTTTAAGTGGGATGAAAAAACTAGGGGGTCTCTCAAAGGGGCATGACTGATGCAATTAAGAGCATGGCTTAAAAGCAATTAGGCAAAAAATCTGTGCCTAGCATAGTGTGCCACCTGACTGATATTTTGCTTCTTCTGTCATTGCATCCAGATATATAGTACAAGTAACATTACACCTACAAGAAGCGAGGACTATTGGCTTTGTCAATGGTTGTTTGTTGGATAAAGTTGTATATAATATTGAAAATGCTTCCTCTCATGTGGTAGAGGTTGTGGCTTAATGCTCGAGCTGCCGATGTAGGAGATGGGTTTTGAGTCTTGGGTCAGCTTAACATCCTGTGATTCTGGGCTAATCAATTAATCTCCCCATGCATACCAAAAAAATAAATAATAATAAATCATGTAAAGCACTCCAATACTTTTGGGTTGAGTTAGCACTATATAAAACATGCTGCATTTTTTTTCTAAATGTGGGGCTGATGGTTTGCCTTTTTAAAGAATTTATGTTAAATGCAGCCCAGGACGGGCGCTGTGATTAACATCAATTCTTTTAAAAGGCCCACAATCAGCCCCACAGCTGAGCTGCATTAAGAAAAGAAATGCAGCAAATCTACAAACACAACGCAGGGACATCTTAAGGATTTCGGGGGCCCCGGGCCAAATGTAATTTGGGGGCCCCTGTTCAGAACAGCTTTGGATTTATGATCCAATTTCAGCTCTTTCTTGCCCTCTTTGGCCAGGTCACTGACAGTGCGCAGGCACAATTCTAAATGTGTTTACATCTAATATTCAAGGATAGTGACCTGTTTTCAATATTAAAATATATAGCAGCAGCTCACTAATATTATTGCAAATAATCTTTGTAACCCCCACCCATTTCTCGTTTGTGAGGTCCTGTTTTGATCTAAAAGAAACTTGTTTTATGGATGTTGCTGCTAACATTTCTCTGCAAAATGTCGGATTCCCATACATCACCCACATTAAAATTAAATTAAAGAAAAATAGTGTTTAAAACAATCAGTTTAAAAATTATCCACGGTCATCGGGGCAACACTCTGCAGGACAGAGGTGGCTGTAACTGGAAGGGGCCCTCCTGAAAGGCTGAGGCCCTGGGCCACAGCCCACTTTGCCCATGCCTTAAAACGTCTCTGACAGTGTGTGCTTTCAGGATCATCCGTAAGCACACACTGTGATTTTAAACTTGATGCATTTATTTTCTTACAGTGCGGCTGCGGGGCTGATTGTGGACCTTTTGAAAGTATTTATGTGAATCACAGCGCCCGTCAAGGGCTGCATTTAACATAAATACTTTCAAAAGGCAAACAATCAGCCCCACAGCTGCGCTCTTTTTAGAAAAGAAATGCATCAAGTTTAAAAACATGAACGTGTGCTTTCAGATGATTTTGAAAGCATACCTCGTGTTTGTACACTTGCTGCATTTCTTTTCTAAACAGAGCGCAGCTGTGGGGCTAATTGTTTGCCTTTTGAAAGTATTTATATTAAATGCAGCCCTCGATGGGCCCACAATCAGCCCCGCAGCTGTGCTCTAGTTAGAAAAGAAAGGCAGCAAGTGCAGGAGCATTTTCTGCCTTTTGGCGAACTAACGCTCTCCCGGGATGTTGTGCTATGTGTGCGCGTGCTTCACACACAGTACTGCGCGCTCAGGAAGACAGAGCTGCACACGTGTGCGTGCACCTTACAGGGAACAGTGGTCTTTATATGTGTATTTGGCTCAAACAATGGCATAAGATTACTGAGAAAGATGGTCCTTTGACGTTTCCACGTTGTGGCACATTTATTTTGAGAATCATTGAACATTTGAGGAGGACGTTGTATGATATGAAACCACCTCCTAGACCTACACAATATGATGCACTTAATGCTTGGGAACATACAGCCCTCCTTAGACAGAGAGAGAGATTTCAAGGAAGGGTCAAGAATCCCATATGCACTTTTGCAGATGCTAGATGGGATGCAGAACAGAAAACATGGAGAACTTACATGATCGAGGAAGCTAGACTGTACCCTGCATTAACGAGTGAGGAAGAAGGGAAAGGTAAACAAAAGGATAAGAAAAAGAAGAAGAAGACAGATGAGGCAGAGAATGTAGCTGAAGACAGTGCTAGCGATTCGAGTGAAGAATTTATAAACAAATTATTGTTAAATCGTCCACCTCCTTACAATGTGACTCAAGCTGGAGGAGCGAGTAATGCACATACCAGTGGGAATTTTGACTTGCATACGGCACCAGTAGATGCAAGTTCTAATTCAATGGGAGAGAGTTCAGGAATGACAGTCCCTCAAAATTCACCTGCCCTAAATGCCTCAGAAGCACTGACTGTTCCTGTTACAATTGGTCCTGTAGTTCCTTTATAGAAACCTGGGTTGGCAGGCAATAGCACTGACTGTTCCTGTTACAATTGGTCCTGTAGTTTCTTTATAAAATCCTGGGTTGGCAGGAAATACTACACATATTTTGACTGTCCCTACTGGAATGGGTACCTCAGGTAGAAATGCTGTGGGCTCGATAATGAGACCAATTCTGCAAATTCCTCTAGTTGCGACACAAGGGAATACCCCATGTGCTGTAAGTGCAGACCCTGCAAGAAATCAGTCATGGTTTAACACAACTGGACGTTTTTCCCAAAGATCACCACCCTTTTTCATGCCCAACACAAATGAGCTTCCAAGTGTTAATAACAGTGCCCTCAGGACAGAAATTCCTATGGGTACGCCAAGTTCTGATATCTCTCTTTTGAACTCACCACCTAATGCAAACCGCTGTACTTTTAGCGGAGAGATAATTCTTAATATTGCGGTGGAACAACCTGATCTTACTGCCCGAGAACTCGATGATTGGTTCAAAGGCATAGACACCACAGCTGGTAGTGGGAATCCCGTACCAAGTAGAAGTAATATTTAAGCCCCAGAGAGAGAAAAGAAGGTAGATGTGGCCAAATTGAAACTAGAATTAGACAAAATGATACTTGGAAATCTTGCTATGTCCCAATTAAACGCCTATCGAGATGAGCTTTTGTTCATGTGTAAAGATATAACTAGACGTGCTGGACAGGCTTATGAAAGGTTGTCTGAATTGACTCATAGATATGAAATTGACTTACATAAATCCAAAGCCTTACTGTTTAAGCTTTAATGACCACTTACTAATATGAGACCGTCACTCAGTTTTGTTTCAATACATTGACGACCTGTTGGTGGCGTCAAATACACAGGAGGCTTGCAGACAAGATACCATTGCTCATGTTCTACTGAATGACAACCTTGCTCTCCTTCAGCAGACTTGGGCCTCTGTACTCTTCTTAGTAGTTTGGAGAAAATCGATTAAGTTCTTTTTTAATAAATGTGCAGACTCTTGCGAAGGGCCTAGTGCAGCAATAACACAAGTGGTGCCTGGAGACCGGTGGCTAAGAAGACAGGAGAGAGGGAGACACAGCTTGTCTGAAGTGCATGTACTACACACTATCCCAGAAGATACTGAGGGATCTGGCCTAAGTGACAATTATGAGGGAGCCAGCAGTAAGGAGATCAAAGAGAGCTAGAGCACACTGTCGAAGGTACTCCTCAACTGAATGGACATATTTGGCTGCTAATGACTGGGAGAGAGAATTTTGAACATTTTGCTATAACAATTCACATTCAATTGATCCTTCCTGAACTGAACTTTGTGGCTGAACTGAGCTTTGAAATCGCATTGCAGATACTCAGAGTCAATATATCCTGGAACTGATCATTAGTGAATTTGAACTGTACATTTATTAGAAAGAACTTAATAGATTTTCCCCAAACTACTAAGAAGAGTACCGAGGCCTTAGTCTGCTGAAGGAGTGTAAGGTTGTCATTTAGAAGAACATGGAGCAGGTCTAAGGAAGTCTCATGCAAATCCTTTGTACATATTTTGCTGAAAAGGCACTTCAACTTTGTTTTTCTCTTTGCACGGGTGAAAACCGACCGAGAGGACTGTATATCTATATTCCACCCAAACTGTCTGACCTCTGAAAAATCATGGAGCCTGGTACTAATACTGGTAGACGTAGATGCCTGTGTGCAGGAGTATTTGTTGTTGTGACATTGGTATTTATTGCTTTGCTTGTAATGTTGAGCTAACCCTCACCTTCTATTGTAGAAGAGTTTAGGTCTACAAGTGCGCCTCAAATACGACATCAAAATTACCTATCACAAAACAACCTGGTTTTGCAAGGGGGGTCCCATGAGTTTTTGGCCCTGGGCTCGGTGGCCATCTAGGAAACCTACCAAACCCACACATTTCTGAAAACTAGACACCGGGGAGTCCAGCGAGGTATGGCTTGCGTGGGTCCCCTAAAGTTTTCCTAGCCAGAATCCCCTGCAAACCTCAAATTTAGCTGAAACAATCACTTTGTTCTCAAATTTCTGTGTGGGAAAGTTCTGGAATCTACATGGATCCACAAATTTGCTCCCACCCAGCGTTCCCCCAGGTCTCCCGATAAAAATGATACCTCACTCGCGTGGGTGGGTCAAGTACCCACAGCAGGCAAGGGCCCAAAACCTATTGAGGCGACATCAAAAAATCACCTATCACAAAACAACCTGGTTTTGCAAGGGGGGGTCCCATGAGTTTTTGGCCCAGGGCTCGGCGGCCATCTAGGGAAACCTACCAAACCCATACATTTCTGAAAACTAGACACGCGGGGGAGTCCAGCGAGGTATGGCTTGTGTGGGTCCCCTAATGTTTTCCTACCCAGAATTCCCTGCAAACCTCAAATTTAGCTGAAAAAATCACGTTTTTCTCAAATTTCTGTGTGGGAAAGTTCTGGAATCTACGTGGATCCACAAATTTCCTCCCACCCAGCGTTTCCCTGGGTCTCCTGATAAAAATGATACCTCACTCGCGTGGGTGGGTCAAGTACCCGCGACAGAAAAGGGCCCAAAACCTATTGAGGCGACATAAAAATTACCTATCACAAAACAACCTGGTTTTGCAAGAGGGGTCACCTGGGTTTTTGTCCCCGGGCTCGGTGGCCATCTTGGGAAACTACCAAACCCAAACATTTCTGAAAGCTAGACACCCGGGGAGTCCAGCGAGGTATGGCTTGCGTGGGTCCCACAACGTTTTCCTACCCAGAATCCCTGCAAACCTCAAATTTAGCTGAAAAAATCACTTTTTCCATACATTTTTGCGTGGGATCACCGTGCCGGCACAAATGTCCTACCACCCAGCATTCCCCTTGTTCTCCCGAGTAAAATGATACCTCACTTGTGTGGGTGGGCCAAAGGCCTGTGACTGGGAAGAGCCCAAAACATAGGGATTTAGGGTATAGCACCGAGAATTCTAAGCGCTACATTTTTAAAAAAATACGTTTTTAGCCAGATCTGCTTTGGACACCCACACAAGTGAGGTATCATTTTACTCGGGGGAACAAGGGCAACGCTGGGTGGTAGGACATTTGTGCCAGCACGGTGATTCCACGCAAAAATATGTGGAAAATATGTTTTTTTCAGCTAAATTTGAGGGTTGCAGGGGATTCTGGGTAGGGAAACGTTGGGGGATCCACGCAAGCCATACCTCATTGGACTCCCCAGGGTGTCTAGTTTTCAGAAACCTGTGGGATTGGTAGGTTTCCCTAGATGGTGGTGAGCCCGGGGCCAGAAAACCAGGTGCCCCCCCCCCAAAAACCAGGTAGTTTTGTTATAGGTAATTTTGAAGTCTCCACAATACGATTTGGGCCATTTCCTGTTTCAGCCACTATGCCTACCCACACAAGTGAGGTACCATTTTTATCGGGAGCCCTGGGGGAACGCAGGGTGGTAGGAAATTTGTGGATCCACGCAGATTCCAGAACTTTCCCACACAAAAATTTGAGTAAAAAGTGATTTTTTCAGCTAAATTTGAGGTTTGCAGGGCATTCTGGGTAGGAAAACGTTTGGGGACCCATTCAAGCCATACCTCGCTGGACTCCCCCAGGTGTCTAGTTTTCAGAAATGTGTGGGTTTGGTAGGTTCCCAAGATGGCCGCTGAGCCCGGGGCCAAAAACCCAGGTGACCCCCTTGCAAAACCAGGTTGTTTTGTGATAGGTAATTTTGATGTCTCCTCAATACGTTTTGGGCCCTTGCCTGTCGCGGGTACTTGACCCACCCACGCGAGTGAGGTATCATTTTTACCGGGAGACCTGGGGGAAAGCTGGGTGGTAGGAAATGTGTGGATCCACGTAGATTCCAGAAGTTTCCCACACAGAAATTTGAGAAAAACGTGATTTTTTCAGCTAAATTTGAGGTTTGCAGGGGATTCTGGGTAAGAAAATTTTGGAGGACTCACGCAAGCCATACCTCGCTGAACTCCTCCGGGTGTCTAGTTTTCAGAAATGTGTGGGTTGGGTAGGTTTCCCTAGATGGCCGCCGAGCCCGGGGCCAAAAACTCATGGGACCCCCCCCTTGCAAAACCAGGTTGGTTTGTGATAGGTAATTTTGATGTCGCCTCAATAGGTTTTGGGCCCTTGCCTGTCGCGGGTACTTGACCCATCCACACAAGTAAGGTACCATTTTTCACGGAAGACTTTGGGGGACGTGGGGTGGGTTGAATTTTGTACATCCACGCAGATTCCAGAACTTTCCACCACAGAAATGTGAGGAAAATCTGTTTTTTGGACACATTTTTAGGTTTGCAAGGGATTCTGGGTAACAAATCCTGGTGAGAGCCAGTCAAGTCACCCCAACCTGGATTCCCCTGGGTGTCTAGTTTTAAAAAATGTATAGGTTTGCTAGGTTTCCCTAGGTGCCGGCAGAGTTAGGGTTCAAAATCTACAGCTAGGCACTTTGCAAAAAAAGGGTCCGTTTTCACTGTGAAAATGTGGTGTGTCCACGTTGCGTTTGGGCTGTTTTCTGTCGCGGGCACTAGGCCTACCCACACATGTGAGGTGCCATTTTTCTCGGAAGACTTTGGGGAACGCGGGATGGGTGGAAATTTGTGGATCCACGCAGATTCCAGAACTTTCCACCACAGAAATGTGAGGAAAATGTGTTTTTTTACAAATGTTTCGGTTTGCAAGGGATTCTGGGTAACAGAACCTGGTGAGAGCCAGTCAAGTCACCCCATCCTGGATTCCCCTGGGTATCTAGTTTTCAAAAATGTATAGGTTTGCTAGGTTTCCCTAGGTGCCGGCAGAGTTAGGGTTCAAAATCTACAGCTAGGCACTTTGCAAAAAAAGGGTCCGTTTTCACTGTGAAAATGTGGTGTGCCCATGCTGCGTTTTGGGCCGTTTCCTGTCACGGCCACTAGCCCTACCCACACAAGTGAGGTACCATTTTTCTCGGAAGACTTTGGGGAACGCGGGGTGGGTGGAATTTTGTGGATCCACACAGATTCCAGAACTTTCCACCACAGAAATGTGAGGAAAATGTGTTTTTTTTGACAAATTCTTAGGTTTGCAAGGGATTCTGGGTAACAGAACCTGGTGAGAGCCAGTCAAGTCAGCCCATCCTGGATTCCCCTGGGTGTCTAGTTTTAAAAATCTATAGGTTTGCTAGGTTTCCCTAGGTGCCGGCAGAGCTAGGAACCAAATTCAACAGGTAGGCACATTCCGAAAAAAGTCAGTGCCTAGTGGGCTTTCTGCCTCCCTGGGGAGGGGGAAATCAGGGGCTATTGCCCCGATATGCCCCTGAGGGGGCAGAAAGACTGTGGCTATTCTTTTGGGGGGTCGGGGGCATTGGGATGCCCATTCTGGTCAGCCCCCACCCCTGCGTATAAAAAAGCCAGCATAATCGCTGGCACATAGTGGGCTTTCTGCCCCCCATCTGCCTCCTGGGAGGGGCAGAAAGACAGTGGCATCTTTTTTGGGGTGGGTGGGGGCATTGGCATGTCCATTCTTGGCAGCCCCCACCCCGAACTTTGTAAAAAAAAAAATCCCTGGTGGCTAGTGGGCTTTCTGCCCCCCCCGGGGGGTGCAGATAAGGTGCTATTGCCCCATCTGCCTCCCAGGG
Source organism: Calotriton arnoldi (assembly GCA_963921515.1). Lineage (NCBI taxonomy): Eukaryota > Metazoa > Chordata > Amphibia > Caudata > Salamandridae > Calotriton > Calotriton arnoldi. The sequence goes on along the minus strand of CAWUFW010006318.1, from coordinate 693,834 downwards.
GTGGGCAGAAAGACTGTAGCATTTTTTTTGGGGTGGGGGCATTGACATGCCCATTCTGGGCAGCCTCCACCCCTACCTATATAAAAAAAAAAATCCCTGGTGCTTAGTGGGCTTTCTGCCCCCTCCCCGGGGGGGGCAGATCAGGGGCTATCAGTGATGTCACTAACCATGCCTTGAATGATGTAATATGTGACGTCATGAGCAGTGCATTGCGGGGGCGCGAGTTATAGTTAACTGAACTAACTATAATGGTGGAATTTCTATGGTTTTGTACGAGTGAAATGTCCCTGAAACCTATGGTTTTTTCAGTGAATTTCAAAGGTTTTTTAAATGCTAATTTCTAACTATAACGTCCCTGAAACCTATGGTTTTTTCAGTGAATTTCTAAGGTTTTTTAAATGCTAATTTCTAACTATAACGTGCCTGAAACCTATGGTTTTTTCAGTGAATTTCAAACGTTTTTTAAATGTTAATTTCTAATTATAATGTTCATTAAACCTATGGTTTTTTCAGTGATTTTAAATTATCATTCCATCCTCAACCTAGTGAAAACAGCCGATATCGCCAGTTTTCCAATAGCTTCCGCAAAAAAATTCGCCACAAATGAGAGCGACAACTAACGCTAATAATATGCAAAGTTGGCGTTCCTGTGCAAAAATAACACGAAAACACCACTTCCCGATATTTTCAACGAGCAGCCAAATCTGGGGTGCGATCCAAAAACAGGCGATAAGCTGCGTTAGCAGTAAGAATTTAACATCTGCCTTTTACTGGTGTAAAGCAGGACGACTACCTACAGTGTGAAAGGGAGCCCAGCCCATAACCACATCTAAAGACCAACACATGTCATAGAGCTACTGACCATGCAGCTCCGACACCCAAGAAGGCCACAACACCCACTGCCATCACCCTCAGGACCTCCCCCGGACCACCCCCTCCCTACTACCACTGAGGCAGCGCAGAACAGAACAGCGGACCCTCCAAAAACGGCATGGTCCCTCAGCCACACAATAGCTGAATGTTGGGAGATGTGGCAACCAAGTATGTGTGAAGGATGCAAGTCACCCATCAATAAAAATGCACACAATACCAAGTGTAGCGGTGATGTGGTGGACAGACCTCACTATGCAGAGCACAAACCTCTCCATGTGGCCATATACTGCTGGTGCTTGTAGTGTTGTGGACAATAGACGCAACCATGTTACCTCAGGCAGTGGGGAAGATCTCGGTCATGTAGCTGTGTTGTCCCCCCCTGGAAGTGGAAGCGGAGTGGGCTGGTCCAACGTACCCCACTCCAGCGTAGGAGTATGAATAAATAGGCTGGGGATCTGGGCATGGTTCACTTGTGGGAAGGCCAAAGCGTCTGCCAGGGCGGCAGCCCTCACCCTGCCACGAGGCCTCCGCCGTGACCGCCGGCCTCCTCGACACAGGCCCCCTGCAAACCCAGCAGCAAAGCCCCACAGACTTATGTCTGTACAGACTACTGCCTTCGATCTACACTGCGGACAGTAGGGCTCACAATTCAGATCGAGTCCCGATTGCAGATGACGCAGTCCAGTAGGCAAGAGACATTGCTCCCAGTGCGGCCCGCCCGGACCACGCATCATCGCAGGCTGCGCACACGCTGAGTGCTTCAGGTGCCACTAACTCAGTGCACCACAAGTCAACGCCACGTGGACTTATTAAGACAGAATTCATTAGGCAAAAGACATTGCTACCAGTGCGGCCCGCCCAGACCACGCATCATCGCAGGCTCCACACACGCTGGTTGCTTCAGGTGACACTAACTGTACAGCTCAACTCAACGCCACATGGCTATGGGCCCTTGCTGACCGCTGCCTCCGGCTTACACTGCGGTCATCAGGGCTCACATTTAAAATTGACTCTTGATTCATTAATTGCAGAGTCCAGTAGGCAACTAAGTATTACGTCCCTAAAACCTACATAATATCCTTTTAGTATCCTTGCTTCAAGAACTTGTTTTATATCAGTTATAGCTTTAGTACAATGACCAACTTCATCTTGCAAGTCCAAAGGAACACTGAATGGCAGTCTACACTGCGGACAGCAGAGCTCACAATTTGAATTCAGTCTTGATTTATTAATTGCAGACAGAATTGTACTCTATGTCCTCGAATTTTGTCAAGAGGAAGTGACAAAAAGCATTCCTTGATGTCTGTGCTGACTACTGCCTTCGATCTACACTGCAGTCAGCAGGGCTCACAATTCAGATCAAGTTACGATTGCAGATGACGCAGTCCAGTAGGCAAGACACATTGCATCATCGCTGGCTGCGCACATGCTGAGTGCCACACCTACCACTAACTCTATGCAGCTCAAGTGAACGCCACATGGCTGTGGACTCTTCCTGACCACTGCCTCCGGCCTACACTGCGGTCAGCAGGGCTCACAATTCAGATCGAGTCACGATTGCAGATGACGCAGTCCAGTAGGCAAGAGACATTGCATCATCGCTGGCTGCGCACACGCTGAGCGCCATACCTACCACTAACTGTATGCAGCTCAAGTCAACGCCACGTGGCTGTAGGCCCTTCCTGACCGCTGCCTCCGGCCTACACTGTGCTCAGCAGGGCTCGCAATTCAAATTCAGTCTTCATTCATTAATTTCAGAGTCCAGTAGGCAACTAACTATAACGTCCCTAAAACCTACATATTTCGACAGTGTATTCCATAAATGTTTCATCTTTTGTTACATACACCTACACTGCGGTTAGTAGAGCTCACAATTTAAATTGAGACATGATTTATTTATTGCAGACAGAATTGTACTCTATGTCCTCGAATTTTGTAAACAGGAAGTGACTAAAAGCATTCTTCGATGTCTGTGCTGACTACTGCCTTCGATCTACACTGCGGATAGCAGGGCTCACAATTCACATCGAGTAGCGATTGCAGATGACTCAGTCCAGTAGGCAACAGACATTTCTCCCAGTGCGGCTCGCTCGCACCATGCATCATCGCTGGCTGCGCGCACACTGAATGTTTCTGATGCCCCTATCTCCGTGCAGCACAACTCATGGACCCTTTATGATACAATGTTTTGTTTATAATTTCACATCTGCTGCCCCTACCTCAGTGTACCACAAGTCATGGACCCTTTACGATACAATCTTGTGTGTATTATTTCACATCTGTTGCCCCTACCTTAGTGCAGCACCAATCATTGACCCTTTATGATTGAATCTATGTGTCTGATCCAATGATTACTGTTGTACTTGTTGCCAGCACCAACCATTCCCGGAGGGCTGGCTTACACTCACCCCACACGCATCCAGCACAGACGTCACTGGACATGTGACCCTGGTAATAAAAATGAGTCGAGCGCACGTGCCCGTACCCAGTTCCACTATCTATCTGTGTCAGTGTGTTCATTATGTATGCAAGATGCCGCCCCTGGGCCCTACCACATTACATTGTGCTGTGGACAGCGTATGCAACCATGTTACCTCTGGCAGTGGGGAAAACTTCGGTTATGTAACTTTCTCTCGGTCATTGTACAAGTACGTACGTAGAGACTGGATCATTAGAGTACTGCAAGGAGAGTGTATAGTGAATTTATAAGTGCTTGGGGATTGGCGGAGTAATTCTATAAGTACATATGTTGGCGCAGCCTAACCCCGAACACAAGCTTGGCTCTAATTGGCTACCATCCATGTGCCAAAAACTGAAACTTAAACTTTCCATGGCCCTGTATTGCTACAGCTGCAACACTCCACTGAATGTGCAATAAACATTCATATCCACACAGATGTGTCATGTCCACCATCTTTCATGTGTGGAACTATGGATGAATGTAGGGTCAGTGATTCCCCGTACCTTCCATGTTGGCCATGTTGTGGGACTTGGCTCACAGAGTGACACATTCGCGCTTGCGACCCGGGTGACGTCAGCACTACAACAGGGACACCCGCATCAGTTGATTCCTCATACAGCCCAGGACGGAGCCACGCCCATAGCTCCGGAGTCATTATTCACAGCCTCACGCAGGACTGGCATACGCCAGGCCAGCCTACTCCGCTTACGCTTACAGGGAAGGACAACAACGCTACATGGCCCAGATTTTCATTGCAGTGATCTGCTGGTCACACCCTAGTTGTCAGAACGCCACAGCCACTCCCTCACGGCTAGTATACACCCACACCACACCCATCCAGCACACGCGTCACAAGACACGTGACCCTGCCAATAAAAAAGACCGGGCACACGTGCTCGACGCCATTTCAGAGTTGCTCGCACCGGATACACTGCGACGGCACAGGCACACCGGGACGGGACGGTGACTTTCGGTCCACTGAGGTACGGGTACCGTAACTGCTGAGCGGGTGTGCAGCCTGCGGTGATGGCCCATCCCGGCGGTCTGGACAGCTCAGGTTTTGTGTGCCCTGCTGGACCGCAGTGTAGGCCTGAGCCATCAGACAGCGCAGGCCTACCGCCACGTGGCGTCGCCTCGCTGGTCACAGAGTTAGTGGCACCGCAAGGGCTGAGCGGGTGTGCAGCCTGCGATGAAAAGCCCGGTGCACTGGTATGTCCTCTGCCATGGCGAAATCAAGACCCAGCACCAAATGTGAGACCTGGTGGCCTGCGGAGCGGGGCTGCATGACATGCAGGGTGCGGTATCCGCAGGCCCAGGGCTTGGGGCTTGCAGCGGCACGTGGTAGGCCCTCTTTTCTACACGCAGGTTGCGAAAGGTGAGCAGAGAGGCTTGTTAGCGCAGCGGCGGGCAGTCACCTCCGGGCAGTGGGAGTGGATGGGGTGCAGCGGCGGACAGTCACCTCCGGGCAGTGGGAGTGGATGGGGTGCAGCAGCCTGGGTGCGCAGCAGCCGGCAGACACCTCTGGGCAGTGGAAGTGGATGGGGTGCAGCAGCGGCGAGCAGACACCTCTGGGCAGTGGAAGTGGATGGGGTGCAGCAGCCTGGATGCACAAATGCGGGACAGAGAATTAGGCGTGTGCAGTTGTATGTACTCTGCCATTACTGATTCCATACTACGTTTCAGATGAGTAAGCTTGAGGGCTCCACTATGTCCCGGCACGTGGTTGGAGACACACCGGTGACGGAAAGGTGAGCTGTGAGGGTTTTGTCCACAGTGTCGGCACTCACTGTCCCTCTCCATCTCTTCCTTTCTCTCCCTCACACTCTTTCTCTCTCCCTTCCTTTCTCTCTCACTCTATCTCTTCCTCTCTCTCACACTGTTTTTTTCTTTCTCTCTCTCTACCTCTCTCTCTCACTCTTCCTCTGTTTCTCTCTTCCTCTTTCTCACACTGTTTCTCTCTTTCTCTCTCTCTTCCTCTCTCTCACTGTTTCTCTCTCTCTTCCTCTCTCTCTCACTCTTTCTCTCTTTCTCTCTGTCTACCTCTCACTCTTTCTTTCTTTCTCTCTCTCTCTCCTTTGATGGATGCATGACGCACGATCTTATCTTGCTTTTTGACTAGCAGGCTGTGATTCACAGATTGATGACCCCTCCCGACACGGACCTCCCGCCACGAGGCGATGACTTCAGTTCCACTGAGTTAGTGCCACCAGAGCTGAGCGCGTCTGCAGCCTGCGATGATGCGTGGCCATCCTAAATCAACACCCGCTCTGAATTGTGAGCTCGGCTTGACCGCGTGTACGCAACTTGCACCTGAGGAGGTTGCTTCAGCACGTGGTGGACCCTCTTAGACACACGCCGGTGGCGGAAGGTGAGCAGAGAGCCTTGTTTCCGCAGCAGCGAGCAGCCACCTCTGGGCGGTGGAAGTGGATAGTGTGCAGCACTCTGGGTGCACAAGAGCGGGCAGACACCTCCGAGCAGTGGAAGTGGATGGGATGCAGCAGCCTGGGTGCACAGGAGCGGGCAGACACCTCTAGGCAGTGGGAGTGAATGGGATGCAGCACTCTGGGTGCGCAGGAACGGGCAGTCACCTCCGGGCAGTGGGCCTGGATGGGGTGCACCAGCCTGGGTGCACAGCAGCGGGCAGACACCTCTGGGCAGTGGGAGTGGATGGGATACAGCAGCCTAGGTGCGCAGAGGTGGGTAGATACCTCTGGGCGGCGGGAGTCGATGGGGTGCAGCAGCCTGGGTGCGCAGGGGCAAAACAGAGAATTAGGCGTGTGCAGTTGTATGTACTCTGCCATTACTGATTCTATACTATGTTTCAGATAACTAAACTTGAAGACTCCACTATGTCCTGGCACGTGGTTGGAGACACACCGGTGGCAGAAAGGTGAGCTGTAAGGATTTTCTCCACAGTGTCAACACTCCCTCTCCCTCTCCATCTCTTCCTTTCTGTCACTCACACTCTTTCTCTCTCTCTCACTCTGTATCTCTTCCTTTCTCTCTCTCACACTCTTTCTCTCTTTCTATGTCTCTTCCTCTCTCTCTCATTGTTTCTTTCTCTCTCTCTTCCTCTCTGTCTCACTCTTTCTCTCTCTCTACCTCTCTCTCACACTGTTTCTCTCTTTCTCTCTCACTTCCTTGTATCTCACTCTTTCTCTATCTCTTCCTCTCTCTCTCTCACTCTTTCTCTCTTTCTCTGTCTTCCTCTCTGTCTCACTCTTTCTTTCTCTGTCTCTTCCTCTCTCTCACTCTTTCTCTCTTTCTCTCTCTCTCTCCTTTCATGGACGCATGACACACAATCTTATCTTTCTTTTTGTCTTGCAGGCTGTGATTCACAAATTTTCGAGGGATGACAGGCCATACCTGTACCTACTTTTATTTTGTTGTTTTGTTTAAATAAAATGTTTTCTATGTAAATCCATAGATGACTGAGATTCTTATTTGTCCAACCTCACATGCATCTTCTTTACTATAATTGTGTGACATCAGCCAATTTGTTACGTTCCAGATTTCCTAACGTTGCTGTCACATTTGTTTGTGTGGGGGGGTGAGGGTGGGATGGCGGACAAGGGGCTGGTGGCGGGGGTGTCGGAGCAGTGTTGGGTGTCCGAGCTGCATGATCGTTGGCTCCATTGCATCTGTTGTCATTCACGTATGGCTCTGGGTGGGCTCCCTTTCATATTGCAGGTTGTAGTCCGACTTTACACCAGCTCAGAGCAGGTGTAAACTTTCTGCTACTAACGCACCTTATCGCCTGTTTTGTACTCTCTTTGACGATCTTGCTGGTGGTTGAGACACTTGCGAAATGATGTGCTCGCTGCTTTTTGCACGAGAACGCCTACTCTACATCTCATTAGCAATATTTGCCGGACTCATCCGAGACGATGCTTTTTGAGGCTCCTATCGCTGGTAAACTGGTGATATGGGCTGTTTGCTCCAGCTTGTGAATGGTGCGTTAAATTTATCACCATTTTGGTTGCGATAAAGTGCCATTAACTCGGCGATATGTCCTTGAGAATATACCCCTTGGTGTTTGAAAGACTTAAGAAGTACTCGAGTGCCGCGCTGAGAGCCGCGCACCCATCGCTTTCACAAGTTTGCTATGACAGGGCGGGAGAGAGCAAGGGAGAGAGACGGAGTGAGATAGCACAAGCAGCGCAAGGCCGCACGGGCACCTGGCTCCACATACCAACATGTGTGTGTGCATCGCCATCCGTGCACAGGCAATTCCCCCACAATGCAGCCCACACACATATCAATCACAGAACATCAGCAATGAAGGCAATGTGGTACAAAACTCCTCTCATACGGGTTCTGTGGCAGGGTGATGGCTGCATGGCTGTGTGCCCCTGACACATCAGACTGCGTAGGTGATGGGGCTGCATCAGATGTCGTCCAGCACCTATGCAAAAACAATGTCTGGCTCACAGAGGCGGAGCTTGCCAAAGGGATACACCCCCGCACATAACACACCTTCTTAATTTCTAATTTACCTTCCTAGTTGGTATGCAGATTTCAAATGTCACAAACGCATGCAATTCTTTTCTTGTCACAGAGTACATGTAATGCACCGCTTTCATCAAGAAGGAACCAGTAATGGCACCATTTCCCTGTTGCTCCACACATAAATCCATGTAAAGAACAAATCAGAATAGTTCCTTATTTTTTTTAGATTGCAAAACCTCTCTTTATTGCTTATTTTTGAACTTTCTATATAAACTGTTTTGTTATGGACACATACAGGTGAAAAGTTCAAGGTATTGTATTAACACTTTCTAGAACATTCTACGACACGTGCAGGTTAAAAGTTCATCATTTTTTTAAACCTACTGATATGTATTTTTGCAACATTTTCTCCAACATTTAACGGCACGTGGTGGTCAAAAGTTCACCATTCTTTCAAGTTTGAACTGCACCTTCCAAATACAATTAGCAGGTGTGGTTGAGCTGAGCAAATTTCATCCTATAATATGTACTCCACGTATAAACTGCTTTTTTATTAACCAATCAAAAAGATGCTTTTCATCAAAACTAATATACACCCTACTTTTTAGGACACAATACATTTCATCTCCCAATCCGTTAACGTTTTGTATGTAAAAAAAAAAAAGTAGTTCCCCATGTTTAAACATATCTCTTATTCTACGAACGGACTGCATGAGCTACAGACATTTATCCATATCTTCTAGCCATACCTTCAAAATGCTAGTGTGGATTGTAGGACATAGCTATGTTTTCTGGTGCAAGAGGTATGCAGAACAGAGACGTATTGACTTAGACCTTCCGTAGACCTCTCCCGGGTTCCTCAGTAGCTCATCCGCGGCCCAGGAGGTCGCGGAATACTTCGGTCCCCTGTCTGCGGCGTCTCGTCTCCATGTGCGGGCCACGCCCACCACCAGGCTCAGCCCTTGCCTGGCTTCTGCCCGGTCTCCACGCTCTGCCTTCCGGCCACGCCCACAACCAGGCCACCGACACCTGCTCATGATTGTGCACTGTGGTGGTAACGACCTAGGCACATTGACTGGGTAGGTTTGGAAATGCTTATGAAGGACACCTTTGGACAATTGATGTTACTTTTGCCTCAAACTGTCTTTGTATATTCCAATATATGCCAAAGACAGAAGTGGAAATGGTCAAACCAATTTTCTCATAAGATTGAAAAATCTAGGAAGAATGTCAACAAAGCTGTGTCTGCATACCTCAGAGACCATAGAATGGGGTCGATTTACAACAACAACATACGTTTTGATATCGCTGATATCTACAGAAGTGATGGAGTACACTTCACAGATGAGGAAACCAAATTTTCCTGATTAACCTGAAGCTGTGCATTCGCACTTACATGTAGCTCCAACTAATAAACTGAAGGGGTTTTTTTAGAGCCGCCTTATATTCCCAATTTCGGCTCGCAGAGTATCAGCTGCGATACGGCTAGCAGAGGGACACCTGCGGGCTGTCGGGCAGGCTCGCAGAGGAAGACCTGCGGCCCGTGGGCTCAGCTCGCAGAGGGAGACCTACGAGCCGTTGGCTCGCAAAAGCACAGCACCGTACCGGCTCGCAGAGGGAGAGCTGTGGCCTGACTCGCAGAGGGAGACCAACGGGCCAACAGGCCTGCTAGCAGACACACAGCTATCAGTTAATAGGCTGGCTCGCAGAGATACAGCTGCGAGCCCTCTGCGCTGCAACCCGATGGGCTAACTCGCAGAGGGAGAGTAACGGGCCGACGGGCCTGCTAGCACAGACACAGCTATGAGCTAACGAGGTGGTTCACAGAGGTAGAGCTGCGGGCCCCACGGCTCGCAGACACAGAGCTGCGAGCCAACGTACTGGCTTCTAAAGGCATAGCCGCGAGCTGATGATGTGGAGAGAGGGAGCATAAAAGGAGTATCTCGCAGACCTGCGGGATATTTTCAGTATTGCCTCGCAGAGGTAGAATTACGGATCCGATGCCTTTTAGAGGGAGAGATGCAAGCTGACGGACTGAGTCATTTGAGATGTCATCAGTGATGTCACTGACCATGTCATGAATGATGTAATATGTGACGTCATCAGCAGTGCATTGCGGGGGCGCGAGTTATAGTTAGCTCAACTAACTATAACGGCCGAATTTCTCAGGTTTTATACAAGTGCAATGTCCAACTAACTATAACGTCCCTGAAACCTATGGTTTTTTCAGTGAATTTCTATGTTTTTTTAAATGCTAATTTCTAACTATAACGTCCCTGAAACCTATGGTTTTTTCAGTGAATATATATATATATATATATATATATATATATATATATATATATATATATATATATATATATATATATATTTTGCAGCAGCCCCCCCCAAGGAAGAGCGAATGCAGGCACTCCCGGTAAGCAGAATTTTCTTTTATTCATAAAGTCATGGCACGATGTCCGTCCTGACGAGTTTCGGCTGATCATAGCCTTTGTCAAAGTCCACACATATATATCTCTCAAAACAATACCCTTTCTGACCTAAAATACAGCATAAATGATGCAAAAAGAGAGCAAGGAACTCTGGGTAGTTTCCAAGTTCAAGTAGAGAGCAGCTTCTATATAGAGCCCCCTACAACACCACCGACACTCTGAATCTGCTCACCTCAAATCTCTGTTTTTCTAGCAAAGTTTTTAGGCATAGGATTAGCGCAGTGCCCATCCACGCTGAGCTAGAAAGTCACAAAGTATTTTGCCATTTTTACAGCAAAGTCTTTAAGCACAGGATTAGCTAGTGCCATCCACGCCGAGCTGTGCTATGACAAAAGCATTTTTACCACTCCAGGCACAGATTTACAGTTTTGGATTGGTAAAATACCATCCAGGCCATCCTGGAATGAATAAAAGCAGCCCGACACGTGTTTTGCTTTTGTTATGAGCTCTTCAGAGAGGTATAGCTTTGTCCAGACACAGCCAACAGCCAACAGACATTTTTCCCATCTCCCTAGTCTCCAGAACTACAGTTGGTGAGGTTTGGGGTTCTATATTGAGGTGCTTTAACACATATTAAAATGGAAAATGAATGCCATCAGGAGCTTATAGAGTAGGCTATCTTAACTGTTGTAGATTTTTATGATTTTGATGATGGTATCTCGAAGAGGATGAAATTGAATTTTAACACCTTATTACCTTTTAATGACAAGCATGAAACACTTTCCCAGGTACTTTTTAACAATTCTATACGACACTTTAACACTATCAGTGCAATATAAGAGTGGATGTAGGAGTAGCATCATCACTTTCTAATCTCTGTACTTTACAGAAAAAGCACTTTGCACATGTTTGAGAGTGCAATAATGGAAACTTTTGTGATCGAACATTAGTGCAATAGAGGAGGTGATATAGAAGCAGCACATAGCACTTTTCAATCTCTGTACTTGACAGCAACAGCATTTTCATGCATATTTTTTTTAATATACATCTCTATATATGATGTTTGTGAGTGCAATATTGGAACCAATTATGCATTCTAGTATTAGTGAAATAGAGGAGGTGATATAGGAGCAGCACATGGCACTTTCTAATTTGTATACTTGACAGAAAAAGCACCTTGCACTTTAAATCCAACATTGGAATCGTTTGGAATTGAATACTAGGTTGCATGAACCCTTGTGTAGCACCTCTTACCCCATATACTTTACAGGGATAGCATATTGCACCTTATAATCTATCTTATCTGTGTATTCTATTGTCAAAATAATAAATGTTACGAAAAAGCACTTAGCACTTTATATATTTATGCGCAATCTAACGTGAATACACAGGTTTGTTGAATTGTTCCGGTCACAATATAGTGATAGTGATGCGGTTAGCACTGTTCCATTTTTCTCTCCTGGGAATACGATATTAGATCATTATAGACTATATAGCCACTCTAAAAACAGCTGCCCAATGTGACTGTCTACTTTGTATGGTGTAAAATCTGTCTGGTTGAGGGCCTGAAATTAGTGAGTTATGTTCTTTAATTGTGTACTTCACAATGATTTTGTTTCTGTAACAAACTGCAGTATGGACAAACTTCATCTTGTAAGAATTGTAAATGTGATTGTTCCCCTTTAAATACCACATGAAGTTTCTAATTGGTGGTGGGAAAGGGTACAGCTGTCCCTTTAAAATGGCACTCTGTGCACTGAACTCTATGACCCAGTAGAAGGCTACGGCCGAAACGCGTAGGTCTGATCTGTGGGCTAACATGCACCTTGCACTTTGCTTAAAAATGTATGGAAGCAGTTGAAGCCTAATAAATCGCTTCTGTAAAGGATTCCTGTGTGCCGTCTATCTGTTGGTCCTGGTTATGGAGTGATGAAAACAGGGTTAATCGCAGAAGCTTTCTCTAATATATATGTATACAAAGGAGTCAGAAAACTAGAATTAAAGAAATTGTACGCATCCCAGAGAAAAAATAAGGAACAAACTACATCTGATGAGACATGGATAGAAGGAATATCCCAATCAGATATACCCTTATTTAGAACGATGCAAGAGTTATATGAAGAAAATGCCAATCAACAGGAAGAACAAAATGGAGCATTAAATGAAACTGTTATTATCAACAGAAGACCAAATACCCCGTTCAGAGCGAAATCAACATATATCCCAGTAACGACACGGGATTCAATTGACTTATTCCATGAATCAGTAACTGCCCAACTTAAGAAGCTCAATAAAAAGTGCAAGCGGGGAAAAGGGGATACCGAAAAGCAATCAACAATACACTAATCTAATGACAAAATTACAAAACAACAAAAACGTCGTAATTAGAAATAGCGACAAGGGTGGAAACATAGTTATCTGGCCACAGGAGGATTATAAAAAAGAGGCCTATAATCAATTGAATGACAGAACTTGCTACACCCGCAGCGATAACATCAAGCTAAAATTAACCCAAAAAGAATATCACGACAAATTGAGCCGATGGAAGAACGCAGAATTAATCAGTGGTGATGAACACAAGTTCCTCAAAAAAGAAGATCCAACGACACCATCACTGTATTTTATACCTAAGATACATAAAAACAAAAACAAACCACCAGGAAGGCCAATTATATCGGCAAGGGATGGTTTAATGGAACACACAACCAGATACATTGACTATTTTTTACAGGACTTTGTAAAGGGATTGGCATCATATGTTAAAGACACCAGCGATTTCCTAAGGAAAATTACCAAATTCGTTTGGCAGGAAGGTTATATATTAATGGCATTAGATGTAACATCACTGTATACAAGCATTGAGCACTCAGATGGAATTGCAGCAGTTAAATACTATTTATCCCGAAGACCCAACCAATATACAGCACATAATGTAATGTTGATTTAAATGATCATGTTTTGCCTTCAGAACAATATTTTTATGTTTAATAGCCAGCTGTATCAGCAAGTGAGGGGGGTGGCCATGGGGGCCAGCTTCTCCCCTAGTTATGCTTGCCTCCATATGGGGAGGTGGGAGGAGCAGGTCCTCATGGACACCCACCGAGAAAGCATGCACAAACACGTAAGGATGTGGCTTCGTTTTATTGACGATTTGTTCATAGTGTGGCAAGGGAATGTGGATGAAGCAAATAATTTTGTAGAGGCCATTAATTGCAATCAGGTCAATTTACATTTCACTGCTACCATTAGTGCAACCAGTGTTGAGTTTTTAGACACACAGGTGTATGTAAATAACAACAAGTTAGAAACCAGATTATTCCGAAAAGAAACAGCAGGAAACACTACTCTTCACGCCAGCAGCGCCCATCCTAAACACTTGATAAACAGCATCCCCTACGGGGAAATGCTAAGGATGAGGCGTCTTTGCAGTAACAATGAGGATCTAATAGTGGCACAGGAAGAAAGCAAGAAAAGATTTTTACAAAGAGGATACTCGGTCAAAGTGATTGACAAAGCCATCAGCAAAACAAGGGCAATCACTAGGGAAAAAGCCCTTACAGAAAGGACTAAACCAGCAATAGAAACCTCTAAAATCCAAACTAGTGCACTGACCACACTGAAGGAAGAGGAGTTTAGAATTATAGTAAAATTCAGTAGACAAAACAGAGAAATACATAACATTATACAGCAAAATTGGCCTATGGTTCTAACTGATCCAGTAATAGGACCCCTGCTACCGCAGAGAGTGTCCATTACGCACAGCAAGGCCCCATCAATGAAAGATAAGATTGTCAAAACTAGTCCTGAGGTCATAGAGGGCAACAGTTGGCTCCAAACAGGCAAGGGTTTTTTAAATGCAAAACGTGTAAGGCGTGTATTCAGGGTATCAATACAAATAAATACCAGACACCCTTCAGTGAAAGGCAGTTTAAAATAACCAAATTACTTACATGCAAGACTGAATTTGCTGTCTACGTGCTGCAGTGCCCATGTGGCCTGCAGTACGTAGGCAGCACCAAGCTACCTGTACACAAAAGGATATTACAACATCTACGGGCTATAATTAATCATGATAACACCTATCCAGTAGCTCGACATTTTAAGGAAAAACATAATTCAGACACTGCCCTGCTTAAATACTTTGTAATTGACACAGTCTCGCCAAGCAGAAGAGGTGGGGACAGGGAGACTAAGTTAAGAAAGCTGGAAACGCGATATATTCTTCAATTAGATTCCAAGTCCCCGGGTGGCCTTAATGCAACAGAGGATTTACACACTTGCCTAATATAAATACCCAGCCACACGTGACAAATAAAACACATATCTTTCACAGGAATAGAATGTAATTATGGCCGTCTACTACAAATATTTAGATATTTAGGATTTTTAAAAATGTAAAAAAAAATATTGATGCCATCAGATATTAACCAACTTAGGTTTTTGGATCATAAGGGATTAATTAACAACTAGGAGACAAGCAATATGTTCGACATTTATGTATTGAATGTTGATTTTATATAATATTGCTAAATGTAACACAAGGAATTTTATATACATGCATATACATGTATGAGGTGTTACACATTTGGTATATCTATAGTTGCTAATGAATTTTAAGTGTATTTTATATAATTTTATATATTTATATATTTATATATTTATAGAGTGTAATTTTGCACATTAGAATATCCCAAGATCCAGGACCGTCAAAAAGAGAACCAAAAACAAGGTTAAGGTGGTTAGTCGGTAATTACACTGAATATCAATAACGACTCTAGATAAATCAATGTGAGATATGGAAAGAATAATTAAATACCCGATACCTGGATTAGCCAAGTTTTATTTCATTTTCTTGATATAACCTCCAGTTGTTGAAAAACTAAATAATGTTTATAAAGCTAAGAATGCTCTGATATCTATAGTTTTTAATGCACTTTAATGCGTCACTAAGGTTTATGATGTAGGAGGTCAACCATATGACATTATGATGATATATTTTTATAACCAATATGTCGTGTTTTGACAATCAAGGTATTTAAACCAAGAATTGCAAACATCAGGAAAGGAATGATAACAAATGTCACATATAAGGATAAGATAAATCAATCCAATAATAAGGAAACTGATAAATACATTGTGTAACAGTTTATCTATGTATATATGAAACAGTCACTTTCAAAACATTTGAAAAGAAAATATTTGTATATATTTTAACATGTTCGGGGTTAATGGTTTGAATGTCTTCTATGTCTATGGTAGAAACAACCAGGTGATGCATTTCACAATGAGCACTGAGCACTTTAAAATCTTGCACGTAATCTCGTTACCACTGTCATGTGATCAAGCCTTGTGGAAGGCGAAACGCGTAATGGCGACTGAGGCGAAATAAACACACTTTGAAGCACAACTCTGGGTCCGTGTATTGGAGATATCCGCAGAAGTCACGGAGTACATTTGATATATATATATCCATCTCACAAAGTTGCCCCAAAGGAAAGAGCCTCAAACAGGTAGGTAATTCTCCATCTTTTAATCATGAAGGCTGCAGTCGGAAGAGGCAGAAACCGGCAACAGTCACTTAGCCTGCCAGACGCGTTTCGAGTTGTCCTCTTAATCATTGGCAGTAACCGCAGCTGTAGACAAAAGTGTGCTACTTATTCATATATATCAAAACAAAGACCAGCGCATTTCCTTCAAGCACCGGAATACGACACAACGACAAAGGTATTTCCACCAAATTATTTTATTAGCATGTTTTCGAGGGCTATGACGCGTTTCGGCAGGATCCCCTGCCTTGATCACACAATGAGCCAAATTCCCACAATGCATTTTATGTGTGCTTCCTCCACCCCGTGATGCAGTAAAACATAGACAAAAGACTACATAATACAAAACAGTTCATTGCTAGTACATTCATATTTCTTAATTTAAAGCATACACAATGTTTGCATGATAACTTTATGAATACATGCTCTGGTGCCTTGTTAGCACTGTGATTAAGTGTATATACTCACATATCACTATGGGTCATGTATTAACACAGAAAAATTTCTTTTTTCTTTTTTACAACTTCAATGAACTTTATTGTGCCTTTTATATAAGCCCAATCGGAGTGTTGCAATAGTTGAAGAGAAAGGAGGAGAAAGATGTTATTGGACCCCATTTTGTATCTCAGTAATGTGGGTTTTTGACAATCACTGGATGTTCTTACTCTGAGTGATCTAATTTCTCCCTTTAGAAAAGCAAATGCTGTGCAAACAGGCTAGATACAATGCGATTACCATGGGATATAAAGTGCAAGTGCAAGATCTCATCGATTTGACTCTGAAATCTGATGTTCATCATTATAATGTGCAAATACGGCAATTCTGTGCAACTACGCAATATATTAACATAGCTGCCATATATACCCTTTCTGACCTAAAATACTAAAATACAGCATAAATGATGCAAAAAGAGAGCAAGGAACTCTGGGTAGTTTCCAAGTTCAAGTAAAGAGCAGCTTCTATATAGAGCACCCTTCAACACCACCGACCCTCTGAATCTGCTCACCTCAAATCTCTGTTTTTCTAGCAAAGTTTTTAGGCATAGGATTAGCGCAGTGCCCATCCACGCTGAGCTAGAAAGTAACAACGTATTTTGCCATTATTACAGCAAAGTCTTTAAGCACAGGATCAGCTAGTGCCATCCACGCCGAGCTGTGCTATGACAAAAGCATTTTTACCACTCCAGGCACAGATTTACAGTTTTGGATTGGTAAAATACCATCCAGGCCAACCTGGAATGAATAAAAGCAGCCCGACACGTGTTTCGCTCTTGTTATGAGCTCTTCAGAGAGGTATAGATTTGTCCAGACACAGGGGAGCACACAGTTTAAGTCAAAACAATACCCTTTCAGGCTTAGATTGCAGCATAATTATGCAAAAAATAATGCAATGAACTCTGGGTAGTTCGCAAGTTTAGATAGAGATCAGCTCCTGTATAGCGCACCTTACTACACCAGTGGCACTCTGAATCTGCTCACATCAAATGTCTGTTTTTCTAGCAAAGTTTTAGGAATAGGATTAGCACAGTAACATCCACTTTGATTTAGAAAATGATAAAGTCTTTTGCCATTTTTACAACAAAGTCAACCACGCTGAGCTGTATAATGACAAAAGCGTTTTACCCCTCCAGGCACTATGCTAAAAAACAGACATTTAGGGTGATCAGATTCAAAGTGTCGCCGGTGTTATAGATTGCTCTTTATAGCAGCTGCTCCCCACCTAAACTTGGGAACTACTCAAAAGTTCCTTGCTTTATTTTTTGCATAGAACTAGTGATGCAACTAGTTGTTGTAATTCATTATTACCTAGACATAACACAATGAAAATGAGGAAAATGAAACATTACAAATTGCTTAGGGAAGCTGTGTTCTTTATAATTGTGGGATGCTCAAAATATAGCCAACTCCAGCTTCTAGCCTACAATTTTACACATACTCTACTTTAAAGTATTACTGTTGTCTCTTGTCAACTAGTACTCTTCAAGTGTAATATAACCTACGGAGATGGTTCCAGCACTGGGATAAGAGGATGATTCCTTTCAAGGAGAAATTCCTACAGATTCAATATATTTCTGACATTTTGTCCGTTTCCCTTTTATTTTCCTTTGCTAACTCAGATTTGTGCAATTTTGACAGATGTATAATGTATTGTTTTCAAAGGGCTACATATAGTAATATTGCTCATATATCCGTAAGTAACACTGCTTGTTTTTTAAGTCACATACTTGTAACAAGACCACCATACCTGCCAAAGTACGGAAGAATTTACACTGAGGAGCTGAGTACAAGGCCTTTCCATTCCTTCTCGTCAACATTATGTGACAAAAGCTAAGCAGTACGGGGTTCGTGTGGTAATGGTCCACAAATATCATACCAATCCACGTCTTGTATCCTGTAACATAAAGAGAAAATAAAATATTATACCTCAAAGTTATGGGAGATGGGGACTAGGCAAGCTCTTGCTCCTCTATGTCGTTCTGTTGAAAGATGTACCTTATAGGCAGGGCCCCTAGAATTATGCGCCAGTGGAGGGCCAAATTATGTGGCAGGGTTGAGTAAATTATGCGGCAAGAAAAGGCAAATTAGGGCGCTTTACAAAGGGCCAACCACCACACTGCAACATGTGCCCCTGCATTTTCAGTAACTTTTGAACCGTTTGAGCGACAAACTATTTTTTTGGGGTTAAAATCTGCAGATTATGCAGCAGATGATGAATTATGAGGCAAATGCGGCAAATCTATAACTATGCAAAAATTGTTGCAGCCACACAATCGCTTAATTCCACTGGCCCTGTTTATAAGCCAATGTGTTACGATTGTATATAAAGGGCAACTCTCTGATGAAGGAGACATTTAAGTTTTAACTTTCATCCAAGAGACGCAAGGACCCCCTCCAATGCCAATAAGGCATCATAACCGTGTACCAGCCCCCCCCCACCCTAGTATCTCACCTGTTGAGAACTACCAGCGGAATCCAGAGCCAACACACAGTTGATCCATCTCTCCTCACTGGAAATACCCCCAATTGACAATATCCCTCGACAAAGGTGTACGTGTCATGTTGACACTTCACAAAACAAAGAAATAAATACATACATGATTAAATGGAGCCATTGATGTCCTCTGTGCGTTGATTGAAAGGTGTTCGGCTAATGAAATACTTTCACACATAAACTAGAGATTACAGACGCTAGTGTCTATAGTAGCCTCTTCCCTTCTCTATATGTGTGAATACCTGATTATAAATCATATTGTGATAACACCTGGCTACCAACGAAGCCACTACTAAGGACTGTTACTACTGGAAGAACCTCCTCCTCAGACCCGCAAATAGTAAGAGCGACAAGTAGGGACCAATCATAGGCACACAGACTTCATCAATGGATGAAATAGCCCAGTTCTTTTTAAATCTGTCACTGCTGCCACGTTAGATATGAATGCGCAAGTATGGATAGCATTAGCTCAGAAGGAGCCAGAAACCTTCCGGAATGAGATTACTTTATAGGGCCTTATGAAGTCTCTGGATTTTCAACCGCTAAAATCCCAACCCCTCCCCATGGAGGTAATTCCTTGGAATTTAGATGGGATCCTGGAGTTCCCTGAAAAGTCAGGACTTACTGGAAAATCAGAAATACCACACACAATTCCCTATGTGATTCCACATTTCCAAATGAAGTTTCACCCAAAGATTTTGGGTGATTTCAGCAGCCTGAGCAGCAGGTGAAAGGCCTTGGGACCACAGTGGTCTAGCAAACCTTGCAATTCCCAAAGAGGTTGGTAACGCTACTACCAGCTCCACCTGATAATGAGGCCTTCAGAAGGAGTAGTCCTGCCAAAAGGTGCTCCATTGCTCAGGAGCTCAAACTTACCAAGATCGACACCTTCATACCCCTTCTGCAGAATTGTCCTGTCAATTCGAGCGATGAGCCAGGTGCCCAGGAAAAAGCTACAAAACAGCCTGAACAGGCACGCGCTCAGGCCCAGGATGACGTTGTAGAAGAAGAAGAAATAATTGAAGTTATTAAATGCCTTCCTGTAAAAGAAAACATGAGACAGACCAAGTCAGAATTCCCAGGTAGCACAAACTCCGTTCCGTTAAAAGAGCCTCAGTTGATTTTCATCTTGTCATTAGCAGATGTGCCTTTTGTCATGGATTAACCATTATTTCTTGGTGCACTGATTGACCTGGGTTGCCAGTTATTAGGTCCGCCTCTCAAAGGACAGGAGACACCATTTGCGCCTTTTAATTTAGTTCAGTTCTGGGGATGGCTAGTTTTATTTTAAGCATTGCTATTAGGATTGTATAGCGCATGTGTATGATCTTCCACAAAAGTAGGATATTTTGTCTTTATTATTTCTGGAATTTTTATTGAGTTTAATTTTAAGTGATTTTAATGTACAAGATATACTAAAAAAAACATTTGTTAGACTAGATACTAACAACTAGTTCCGAATTACCAAATAGGCAAAGTAGTCACTGGACTATGGCCCCCACTCCTTTTAGGGGCCAGCAACAACGGATCAAAATAATATTGATTTGATCTTGAAAGAAAATTACAATCTAGCTTTCTTAAATATTGTTTCCAAAAGCCAGAAAAAAATGAATCGACTCAAAGAAATGAAAACTTTACATTAAAGACTCTATAGAGAAAATACGGTATTAATGTATGTAGTTGTTTATTAAAATTGTTGGTTGGTAAAATGAAAAACATATTAGAAGATAATTAGTGAGGGGTGTCTAGGGGCCTCTGCAGGGTTTAATCCGGCACTGCCCACAACCATGGTTATCCCTTAACTCCCAGGTCTGAGTGTCCTCTTGTCTTTAGAGAGTCTGTTTCCCTGGAGTGCTTCAACTTCAGCTACATCCAATTCCGAGTCCATCGTCTACTTGGTATATTTGAAACATATATTTGTCACTCGAATATTCATGGTTTTTAATCAGCATACTAGTTTTCAAATAAGAAGAAATCAAACTAGGTGGTATTGTGAAACCGGGTAGTTTCACTTGAATATGTTATTATCGTATCTAAAATACAAAGGTGTATCATGCAATGGTTTCATTAATGCAAGAGCTTTATACAAGCACATTCCGTCAACAGAACGGCTTGTAATAAGAACAAACACTGGCAACGTCATTAGGTCTGGCGTTGGCTGCAAGCCTTTTGGCTTTCTCAGTGTTTTTTTAATAATTTTTTGTAAACCTTTATTACAGAACCACTAAAAATACCAAAGGAGATTGCATTGTTTCGGTAAAAAGCACTTTGCCCCACCAGACCCTGGCAGTGAAACTGACTACTTTCTGTGTGGGTGACAACACTGTGCTTGGATAGAATATGTCACTCACACAGAATGGAAACGATAGCTGAAGTGGGCTGCCCCTCTGCCTCATGCAGTATGTTGTGGTTGGGCAAAGCAAAATGTGAATGACACTACTGCAGACCAATGAATGAAGAGGGCTGGCTGAAAGCCTTTTTAAGTATATTTTTTTGCAAAATCGAAAGGTCTTGGCTAACGCCAGAACTAAAAAAAGTAACACCACTTGTGTGTTCTAAAATATTACAGGTGACTTCTGATGCCATTGACATCTTAGATTGTGGACACAGAAGTGCAGTTGGGGCTGTGAGATGCCTGGCACCTGGTGCTCTTGTTTGCAGGCTCTCTGTCACACCAGAATAGGGAGAAGATGAGGAAGTGTGAGTCGCACTGCCTCAGGATCTATTACCTGCTGCTCTTAATTCCTGCTCACCATTAGAGGCGGATGAGCCACTGAAAGCTCGAGCCTAGCACGAACCAGACGCCAGGTTCTGTTTCAGTCTGAGGTCCTCTTGGAACCTCAAGTCAAAACGAGCCGAGCCTACATGCAGCTTCTATCTCTCACACAAACCTCCTCCTTCGTAGAGCAGAGGAGTCGCTGACCAGATGGGTTGTGAGTGAAGACTCAAGGAGTGTTGTAAAAGTGCAGAGAGAGGGACATTATACTAATGATTTTTCAAACAGTTCCTTGCCAAATATTTTTACATAGCACTCTACAGTGTCTTGGGTTTTGGCCAGTCTGAATTGCCACCCTTGCCGCCAGGAGGTAATGAAAAGTGCAACTCAGCTTTGCTTTTTACTTGTGTGTATGAGGACATGTAACTCTGATCAATGATAGGGACCTTTGGTATTGCTCATAGGAGTAATTGCTTTCTCTATTGTGTTCTCCTAAAATCAGTCCCTTTGTTAAGTTAAGGGAGGCAGTGATATAAATATATAAAATGAGTACCTGTAAAGAAGTCCAAGGGGCACACTGGAAGTTTTAGGGAGCTTTATTGGGTACAGCATATATATAAGACCACCAGCCCAGGCAGCAGCCAAGCTTCAACTGTCAAACCACAGAAGGCTCAACACAGAGACCATTCTGTTGTCACGCAGTGACACATGGAATGCGGGGACGCAGCCCAGCAACAGGGAGGAAGGGAGAAGACAGGTCACAAGGAAAAGGAAGAGGAGGGTAGGTCACAAGGATGAAAAGCAGACCACAACACATCTCCCTTCCATATAATGAACATGAAGTAGTGAGTTATAGATTTCAGAACAACATTACAACAATATGGGTTTAAAACATTTCGTAGTCTTTATGCCAGGACGGTCTGAATCTCAACCTCCTGTAACTTCCTCGATTAAGCTCGTTGGAAACTCCATCGGCTCTTGCGGTCCCAAAATTGTCACGCAGGCCGGCAGAACCTACAGGTTCTATTGGAGAAGTGAAACCTCTGTCACGCCCGCGAGCATTGGGACCAGGGTGCCATTTAACTAACCTGGACATGCTCCACACACCACCAGAATTGAGAACAACAACATTCTTCCTCACTTCTTTGATGATGAAGGGTCCCATGAATCGCGAACAACCTTTCTTCAACAACCCAGGATTTCTGACTAATACCTCATCCCCAACACTCCAATGCTTGAAAAGCGCAGAATTCTTGAGGTCAAACCTATTCTTGTATCTTTCTTGGTGGAGTTTCCTTTTTCAGCAGCTTGCTCATCCACTCCTGTGTCCCTCACATCCAACCTCAACCACGCAGGACTCAATTTGTCATGGGGTTTTCTGCCCCTCAGAATGGAGAAAGGAGAAACAGACGTCACACAATTTGGAGTGTTGCGATGAGCCCACCAAGTTTCTCTGAGCATTTTCTTGAGTGAAGACTTAGCTTGTAAAGCCCTCTGGGCACAACACTTAACCAACTTGTTCATGCTTTCCGCCAGACCATTGGCTTGTGGCGAGTATAGAGCCGTTTTGAAATGAGTGATGGATAATTCTTTTAGGAACTTATTCATCTCCTGTGAGACAAATTGAACTCCGTTATCGGTGATGAGATGTTTGGGAATACCTTCCCTGGAAAACTCCTCAGAGAGAAACTCAATAACAGTCTTGGAGTTCACCACAGGCACACATTTGGTAACTACCCATTTGGAGGTGTAATCCACCAACAACAACACATAGCGCTCATCATAAGCAAACAATTCAAAAGGTCCAGCAATGTCCAACCCCAACTTGGACCACGGTTCCAAAGGAACTTCCACGGGTGAGAGCGGTGCAGTACAAGTCTTTTTACTTTTATCACTGTTGGCACATTCCCAACAGTCCTTGACAACCTCCTCTATCTGTCTATCCATTGTAGGCCACCAGTACCACTCCCGAACCCTGGCTTTCGTCAAATTCCTTCCCAAATGTCCCTCATGCGCTAAATTTATGAGCTTGCACCTCAGATCATGAGGAGGTATCACACGATCACCCCTCAGCAACTTTTCATCAAAAACACAGAGTTCGTCCTTAATATTAATGAAACCTTTCAAGGATTCAGGCACTTCTTTGTCTGCTGGCCAACCCTTAATTGAAAATTCCTTTACCATTTCTAAATCGCTGTCACTATGAGAAGCAGAGGACCATTCACTAGAATTAACTGCAGATTCGTGCACCCACCCGACAAGAGAGTTCTCCACTTCCACCCCCGATTGATTCAAAGGCAGCCTAGAAAGACAATCTGCTACCACGTTCTTAGGTCCAGGGACATACTCAACCACAAAGTTAAATTCAGATAACCCTTCCATCCACCGCTTGATTCTGGGAGAAATATTGTCAACCTCCCTGCAAGTGAAAATTTGACACAGAGGACGGTGATCAGTCCGAACAACCACAGGTAAACCCCAAAGGTAAAACTTGAAATGGCGAATAGCCCAGAAAACCGCCAACGCCTCCCTCTCAATCACCGAGTAGCGTTCCTCAGCACCCCTGAGAGAGCGGGAGGCAAAAGCGACGATTCTGGACTCACCATCCACAACCTGCGATAAAACCGCCCCCAAACCAAGCATGCTGGCATCAGTGCACAAAATGGTTTTTTTGCAAGCATCAAAATGCCCCAAAGTGGGCATGCGACCAATCACACCTTTGATTGCATTAAAAGCAGAGGAGCAGTCATCAGACCATGAGAATTGGACACCCTTTTGAGTAGCATCCTGAGAGGGAGGAAACACAGGCAAAGTTTGGAACAAACTTTGAACAAAATTCAGCCAAACCCAGGAATGATCGGACTTGGTCTTTGTTAACGGGCACCGGAGCTTTCACAATACTCTCTGCAAGATCCAATTTGGGGCTAATCCCTTCACCAGAGATAGTATGCCCAAGGTAGTTCACAGAAGACACTCGAAACTTACATTTTTCCTTCTTAATGACCAGACCAGCATCTTGAAGTCGTTGTAAAACCCTGCACAAACCCTTATCATGTTCTTGTTGGTCCCTCCCGTATACCAGAATATCATCTTGGAAAATGAGGACCTTAGACAAACCCTCCAGCACCTTATTCATGACCCTCTGGAAACAGGCCGCAGCGGAAGCCAGGCCAAAGGGCAAACGAATGAACCTGAAAGCCCCCAGGGGCGTCACAAATGATGTCAAATGTCGGGAGTTAGGATGGAGTAGGACTTGATGATAGGCAGAGGACAAATCCATCACACTGAAACATTTGGCATCTTTGATCAGGGCAAGGGTCTCAGAGATATTCGGCAAAGGTTGTCTGTCAACCCAAATATGCTTGTTCAATCCGCGTAAGTCCACACACATGCGAATCCCTTTTCCCCCATCCTTGGATGCCAAAACAATGGGGGCCAACCATTCGGAGCATTCAATCTCTTCGATGACACCAGTAGTCAACAACTTCTTGAGCTCTCGATCTAAAGGTTCCATCAACAGGTGAGGAACTTTCCTTACCTTGCTGACAAATGGTTGGGCGTTCTGTTTAAGGACAATTTTATGTTCAAAGTTTTTGAGTAGACCCAAATTGTCACTGAAAACTTTGGGAAATTGTGAACATACATCATCTGATGGTGAACCATAAGACAAGAGTAACACCTTCTCAGGCGAATTGGGATTTAGGGTAATTCCCATATCTCTCTGGTGTCTCCATCCCAGAAGGTTGTCACCTCTTTTTGCTACATAAACTTTCCCCACAGTTTCCCTGTCTTTAAACTGGATTTTCCTGACTACAAAACCCAAAACATCAATTTTCACGCCACCGTAACCTACAGGGTTTATGTCTGGGGGAGACAATTCAATCTTGTCAAGACCAAAAACAGTGTCCCAATTGGCGTCACCTACCATGGTGTATGGTGAACCTGAGTCAGCCAACACAGTAAATTGTTCACCACCAATGAACACTTCGCACTCAGGCATGTCAAGTTTATCACCATCTACAACCCCATCCTCTCTCACTCTGAACATAAACTTTTTCTCTTGCTCCACAAAGCGTACTGTTTGATACTTACTACCCCGACACACACGTGCGTAATGACCCCTCTTCCCACACTTGTTGCAAATAACTGATTTTGCAAAACAATTAGAACTGTTCGGCAAGTGGCTCTCACTTCCGCACCTAAAACACTTGAATCCACTCTTGTTGTTCTTGAACCCAGACTGTTCCGGATCAGATCTGTACTTGGCAACAGTATGTTCCATTTCTGCATTTTTCCTATCTTTCTCAATGTAACTCCCCTTAGACACCACCCCTTGGAATCATCTCTCTTCGAATCATCTTTCTTAACTTCATGAATGGCTTTTCCTTCCACAGATATATCACCACTCTTCTCCACTCTCATTTCACGTACCCACATATTTGTATTTTCCATTCCTTCGACTATTAAAAGGGTTTCTTTGAGGTCTGGATTCTTGGTGAGAAGTTTTTGTTGAACTTTCCCATCATTGGTGCACCTCACAATTTGATCTCTAATAAGAGAGTCAGCAAGTTGTTCAAACTCACAAGTGCGAGCTAACGTTTTCAAAGTGGCTACATAGCTACCAATTTTTTCTTGCTTCCCTTGGACTCTTGAAAAGAATTTATGACGTTCTAAAACTACGTTAATCTTTGAGCCAAAATGCTTTTCAAGCATCATAACGGACATGTCATACACATTGTCAGGCTCGCCTTCTCCACGTCCCAAAACAATCTCATCTAGGCTGTCGTAAACATGTCTACCTTCTACTCCCAAATTGTGCAATAAAGTGGCTTGTTTCCTTAAAGCTGAAAACTTCTCTCCCCCAATAGCTAGTAGATAAGAATCAAATAATGGCTTCCATCTCTTCCACGGCAAAATGGGGTCACCTACATCAGACAGGAATTGCGGCGGTTGAGACATACTAGAGGAAGCCATCTTAAAGGTAGAGATAGAGAAAAGAGAAGAGAACCCAAGAGGAAAAAAAAATAAAGGATGAGTAATGGCTAGTAATGCATAACTATTAAACAACAACTGGCCCCAGTAATTATAACACAGTAAGTGAAACTGTAAATACGATTGTCCAAAAGAGATTTCCAAAGTACGTAAGAGTTTTGTGAAGGTAGTGTGCGCATCACTGATGCGCTCTAAAAATAAATGTCACATCTATGGTACATTAACATGGATAACAAGTAAAAGGGCCACGGAGTATCAACTGCATCACTGACACGCCAGGAGAAATAAGGAGAGAAAAAAAAAATGCGATGAAATTTACATCATATTAGTACATACCCATAAGTGTCACTGACACGCTTCCAAACCTTTTTTTAAAAAAAAAAAAAAAATATTTCCAATTTAGGCGAGTTGCCATCAATGGTGAGCCGAAACATAAGTGTGCGCGTCACTGACGCGCTCCTCAAAGTCTAAATTTGCACCAGTTAGTTTTCTTCCAGCAGGAAAAAAAACGGAAGAAACGCGATTGGCAAAAAGAATCGCGATGTCTAAGTGCCAACCGCAAAATGGCGGCATCGTCGCTTGCGTCACGCCGGGTGGCTCCCAGCACGTAGATATAACGTAGTGCGAGCAGTGCGACACACACAGAGAATGGAGCTCCCACGAAACTCCAACCTTGGCCAAGTGAGGTAAGCGACTTCAATGTGCGCGAGAGGGCTGTTTTTTTTCCGTGGAACAATGTGGCAGTTAACAGACTCTTCCTGTGCTCCTCAACGACGGCGCACCACACCACAGCAACAGTGGCAGTTGTTGATCTGTTCTTGTACTCCACACGTTTTTCCTCACTCGCTGCACACAGTACAACAGACGTCTCCTCGTTGAGACAGGGAACCCGCTAGTTCCCCCAGGTCTTTAGCACCCCCAAGCAAATGGGCGCAGGCAACAGTAGCGATCAGCCTCCGAGGTCGAAAACAAAACACTAGTCTCCTCCAATCATGAGCGCAAGCAACAGCAGCGGTCCACCACAAACTCCAAAGCACACTTGCTCTTCAAACACAGAGTCGGTACTTGAGCATGGGCGCAATATGACAGCAGTAACTGCAGCACTCCAAACCACACGCCTCTCGTGCTATCCCGATGCTTGAAATCACTACTGGAATTACTTCCACAACACGGAGTCAGTCCCAGGCTTGAAAACTCCAAGAATGAACAGTACCTGAGTCAAATAAAATGTAGACTCTTCTTAGTTTGGTCCACGTAGGTCCATGTAGGCTCCTGGTATGGTAAATGGGTTCGATGGGGGAGACTGGTGGTCATCAGGTCCTGTCCCCTTGCAGGAACAACTCGTCGCCAGTGTAAAGAAGTCCAAGGGGCACACTGGAAGTTTTAGGGAGCTTTATTGGGTACAGCATATATATAAGACCACCAGCCCAGGCAGCAGCCAAGCTTCAACTGTCAAACCACAGAAGGCTCAACACAGAGACCATTCTGTTGTCACGCAGTGACACATGGAATGCGGGGACGCAGCCCAGCAACAGGGAGGAAGGGAGAAGACAGGTCACAAGGAAAAGGAAGAGGAGGGTAGGTCACAAGGATGAAAAGCAGACCACAACAGTACCCTACTCCGCCTTAACTTCATTTGTAATTTTCCCAGCAAGGCTTCTTGTGTCAACTTAATTTAACATTATGGTGTATTTATTTAGTAGAGGGTACTGATTCAGCTCCTCAAATAATTTAATAACAAGTATTAAAATGTGATGTAAAATGAGAAGGCAAAACAGATACCCTTCTAGTGGCAGAATTGCATAATGTGAATCAGGAAGTCCGGCGCCCCTGCCATGCACAGTGTTGTTATCAATGATTTAATTTCAAGTTTTGTAGTGATATTATCAATGATGTCATAGAGCATGTCGTGAGTGATGTTATATGTGAGGAAATTAGCAGTGCATGACGAGGGCACGAGCTATAATTACTTTAAGACACAAGTTCTAGTTACTTGAGATAACTATAACTGTTGAATTACAGAGATTTTATTGGACAAAACAGTATGTTTTAACTGACATTTTCACTTAACTATAATGTCCCTTTAACCTTTGTTTTTTCAGTGAATTTCTAAGGTTTTTTTTAAATGTAAAGTAAGATATTATTTTAATTCACAATTATAATGTCACATTAACCTTGGTTTGTTCAGTGAATTTCTATGTTTTTTGAAATGTAAAGTAAGATGTCCATCGCCAAGTGCAGTGTGGGGGTTGGGAACCCAACCAACCCAATGTCTACATTTGCAGCCAGGCCCTGCAACCACCCCCCACGTTCGCCCTCCCCTCTGTTGTGCCCAGCCTTAGGCTCAGATCTACATAAGGTTGGATGCGCATGGCTGATTATATGATGTAACAATATAAAAAGTGTAATCTTAAGTAAGGCAGGCCTACTGACTTTGGCAAAGGATCAGAATGCCAGAATATAAAAAGCAGGCCTATTGGCTTTAACAAAGGGTCAGCATAGCAACATATATAAAGAAGACCTCTTGTCGCGGTCAAATAGTCATCAATAACCATAATCAAATGTATATTTTATGAATTCACACATAACAATATCTAATAAAAGTGATTGTCATAAAATATTTTCAATTAAGCCTTATTAAATAGAATAATAACATGTCTTTCAGTCTTTTAAAAAAAACATTTTTGAGGTCACAAAGTGCAGCCATAGAGCAAACCACAGGGGCCCTGGACTCCAGCTGAAACGCATACAGCTCCAGCTCAGAGTGCTTTTAAAAACATTTGGTAAGCTCTTCTTTGGTCATGTAATCAATGAACTAGGAGACTTACTGTATTTTTTAAATGTTGCTGTGGGGCTACTGAACTCCATGCAGCCCTTCGGAACATTAAAAAAATACTTGTCGATGCCCCTGCCCCTTTTAGGGGCACCACCAGGATGCAAAAAATTGTCGTGTGTTTCCTTTAGGGCCCACTTAGTTTGCTCATATTTTAGTTTGCTTGCACGTTTAGGCTGCTTTAGCTTTCACACGTTACACTTACCACGTTTATTTTTGTGCCACAACATTATTTTAGCAAAACACTACTCATGTTTTTGTTATTGGTTCAGAATCTGTCTGAACATCTTGTACAAGGTCAAACAACACTGTGCCTGTTCTTTTTGTGATCAGTTAGCAAACGTAGCTTGGCATTTAGACACAACATACATTCACAGCTGCTTTCGAAAAGACACCTCGTAACATATACACAGAGACATGCCATTTTGAAAACAGAGAGAAGACATTCTAGCACAGCACAGGTCCCGAGACGAGAGAGCTGCGCCAGCTGAGATGTAGAACAACTATTTATGCATGACAGGTATGGGGTTCACCACTAGTCCCAGAGATCACTGTGTTTCCATAGTGAGAGTAGGCTGAGGCAGATATATAATTCACCATGGTAGGGCTTCTTGGCTTCTTATTGTTTATCGTTTACTTGTAATGCTCCTCACTCTGTTGGGATGCATGATTTCTAATTGCAGCGTAGATGTTTTATAATAGAGCACAATAGTTTTAATAAATATTGTAAACTGTTCTCGTGTCTTTATTTTGTATATTATGGACATGCATGTGTGAGAAAACGAAAAGTTGACAATCTGTTTCTACAGTTCCCTGAGGGAACTAGAGTATTGTGTTCTGGGGTGCCAACTTGCTTGTCACTCTGGGAAGGTTATGAGGACATTAAAGCACTATGAGCTAGTCTGGATTGGGGATAATAGGTACTGATGTGGTATGGTGACTCAGTCCCTACATACTGATATTCTGTATTCCCAGGCATTCTGTTTACACAGAATCCCTGCAACAAAATATTTGTGTGAATGCCCTTTCAGGGCGTTATGGGGCACTCCTGAGCTGGAGCAGTGAATGTGAAATGACCGACTACACTGCTTATGTCAAAATCACTTTTTTTTAAATTTGGATAGAGGAGCATGTGGCCCCCTTCTCCCAGGGCCAACATTTATTTTTGGGGGAGGGTGTGTGCTGCCCCTTCCCCAAGCCTTCTGTAGGCTATGGGGACCGCATCTCTCGGGCCATTTCTTTTTTTTAAATGGGGAGGGGTCCCCATCTCCAAGCCATGTAAAGGCCCCAGGGACTACATCCCCCTGGGCTGGTTTTTCTTTTTTGGGGAGTGGGTGGGGGATCCCCGCGGATCCCCTCCCTGACCACTTAAGGGCCCTGGAGACCCCACCCCCTGGGGCCAAGCTGTTTTTGGAAAGGGGGCATGGGGCCCCCCTCACGGAGCCATCCAGTGGCCCTGCTGACCCCATCACCCAGGGATGATGGCAGCAGTATCCCGGGGACCCCTACCCTCGAACACCACAGTTCCCTGCATGCAAAAGTGCAGGCAGGGAGAAATTAAACTCCCTGCCTCACTCTTGCAGGTAGCGAACACAGGTTTGCTTCCTCTCGACGGGAGCAGAGAAAAGCTGCTCCCACCAGGAGGGAGCAAACCAATTCATCTGGCTCCTGCCACACCTCAAACGGTACATGCTTGGGCGCCTGCCATGGCCCCATGGCCCAGAATTTCTGTGGGTGTCCTGGGTGGGCACCGGGACATCCACGGCACTCTGGGCCAGATGTACGACAGTTTTTTGTGGTCGCAAAGGGGATTTCGGCCACTTTGCGACCGCAAAATGGGTCAGCCCAATGTACTAACCCTATTTTGCGAGTTGCTAATCAATTAGCGACTCGCAAAATAGGGTTAGCGACTCGCTATTAGGAAGGGGCGTGCCAAGGGCGTCCTTCCTAATAGCGAGTCCATAACCTATGTATAAATGTTTTGCGACCGCACTTGCAGTTTACCACCATTCTCAGAAGGGTGGTAAAGCACTCGCAAACGGGAAGGGGCCCCCAGGGGACCCCTTCCCCTTTGGGAATGGATGCAAAAATATTTTTTAAGAGCAGGCAGACAGCAGGCAGTGGTCCCAGGGACCACTGCCTGCCCTTAAAAAATGAAACTGAAATGTTTCATTTTTATTTTTTAAATGCATCCTGTTTTCCTTGAAGGAAAATGGGCTGCATTTAAAAAAGAAAAACTGCTTTATTGACAAAGCAGTCCCAGACATGGTGGTCTGCTGACCCCAGCAGGCCACCATCCCTGGGAGTGCCAGCCATTCCAAATGGGGTCGCAAATTGCGACAGACTTATTAATATTCATGAGGCATGCAATTTGCGACCCCATTGGGAACCGCAAACAGTGTCTGAGACACTGTTGTACATTGGATTTTACGAATCGCAAATTGCGACTCGCAATTTGCCGCAATTTGCGACTCGCAAAATCCAATGGTCGTACATTCCGCCTTCTATGTGTTGCGGCCTTTGGTAGTGAGGTGCCTGGGCCTGTCATTGGCTTCAGAGGTGGGCCACATGCCCCCTTCCCTAAAAATGGATGTGACTCTGGGGAATGGGGACCCCAGGGCCTCCGTAAGCCTCAGGGAATGGGGCTACATGATCTCTTTCATCAATAATGAATGCAGCCCTGGTGGATGAGGTCCTCATGGCTCTGTAAAGCTTGGGAATGGGGCGCCGTGCTCCCCCTCCCCTAATTATGAATGCTGCCCCTGGGGATGAGGTCCCGGTGCATCTACAAGGCTCAGGGAGTGAGCTGCGTGCCCCCCTCCCCTAAAGATTAATGTACAGTGTCCCCCACTCCAGGCTTTTTTTTTACAAAAAGGGTGGGAGCCCACTTTAAAAAAAAATGTTACAGCTGATCTGAAGAGCCTCTGCAAATTTGCGGTAAAATTTAAAGAAATAAAAACACCAGGCCTAGGGGGGAAGACATTCTTATCCTGCCCCCTATATGTTTTTTCGGTCCAGCCTAGGCAGCACATGCGCTGTCTCTCCAAGACATGTGGTATACACTCTGTGAGCTTACACCCCCCCCATTGGCTTTTTATTCGTTACTTTGATTGTCCTTTAAAAAGGCTTGCTTGCTAGTGGGTAATCTTTCCTCTTTGTCCCTCCTTGTGCTCATTTGTATCCTCCCATGGAGCAGCGCCTAACTATGGATATAGTTTGACTTTAGTGCTTATCTGTTCCTTTCTGGGACAATTTTTTTCTTTCTTTCCTGCTTGTCTTTGTCATGGCAGCTTAACGGCATCCAGCCACCACCGCATCACCGCAGCACTCACTCCAGGGTTCCCCCATAAACGGGCCTGTAAATATTGTTCTTATCTCATCACATTTGCTCGCTGTTTTACAAAGGCCCCTGGCACGCGCTGTCAGTCCAGACTTGCCTCCGTAGCGCTGCGGGCCGCTCCCAGGCACAACTTGTTGCCATCTCTGTACACTGGACAGGAGGGTTTCCAGGGCAGCTGTGTGTCCACCGATGCGTTCGGGATTGGCTACGAAGGTAGGGCGCCCCAGTGTCATATTTTCTATTTAGAACACGCACTGGTATACCTTTGGCTGTTATTTCAATTGCATATATTACCCTTATTATATGTCTCATTAGTATTTTTGTTACAAGTTATGTTAGCTCTGTTATTAGCAGATGTGGCATTGAAACGACAGGGCACATTACAAACAGACCAAGGGCTGGGCCACAGCAGTAGCAGCAGGGCCTGCCAATAACTTCATTCACTACTTCTGGGCACTTTACATTCTAATTCCAGTAAGTAGGTGCAAATCGTGTGGTTCTGCGCAAATCGTCTCCTCTCCGTGTTTTACATTACAAATGAGTAACGTGTAATGTAGAAAGCAGAATAGTGCGTTTAATATTCGCCTCCCCACACGCCCAGCGACCCCTTCAGACACTGTGTGTATCATTCAATAATTACCAGGAAGGAGACATGTCACAACAGGTAGGTGACATAGATTACACTGGGACATAGATATTTTAGAAGTCATGTCTCATACATGAAGAAAGCACTCAGTATTCCAGAATTTGGTGTGTACAGTTTACAGTTGTGCCTAATTTTGACACCTACTTCGCATTTAGTATTTTTATTGCACAAAAACAAAAGCATAAAAAATGCAAAGGTTTTTTTAAAAATCACCAAATAGCAGAAATAGTTCCACAGAAAATGTGTTGCTACTCTTTTATTTTTTGTAGCTTTTCTACTTAATTGCTTCAACAGATGATCTGGAAAAGAAAAAAATCTAAAGAAGTTCTGTTGCAGTTTGCAGAAATCTTCCCAGAGTTGGGGCTCCAAATGATCCTGAATATTTGCTGCTCTCTGTGTGCTTCTTAGAGCCCAAGGTCACACATGCATTGCATGATTTGTCCAGGTCCTGTGAGTTCCCAGGGTGCTTATTGTAGGTCCCTCTCCCCAGTATATTCTGCTTTTTGATGTCTTGGGGGCAGGAAGTGGGCAGGACACCCCCATCACCCCCATGGCTGGGCCAGCATTACATCTGCACCCCGAAGAGACCAATTACCATCACCCCCATCCTCAGACTAACATTTAAGGAGCAGTTAAAGCACTTAACCTGACCCAATCCACTCCCTCCAGACCAGACACCTTGGTTGGAGGGGTGCAAGGTGTGCGTCTTTCATGGCCTCCACCTTTGAAATAGGAGCTGAGTTTCCCTCAACCATCTCCATAAGAATGTGATGTTAATGAGGGGGGTCTGCATTCCTGAGATAAGACGAGCAACTGGGACGTCTGGCGCACATGAGCACTTCAGAAAAAAATGGAAACCAGTCATTACTTATCGGCAGGAAATGTCTGTGAGACGGAACATAAATGACGGCATTGCAGTGAATATCGGAAGCCTGCTACGGCAGCAGAGACTGGATTTCTGCTATCCAGCACAGGTCCTTTGGTTTGCTTCTGATAATTGGGAAACGCCAAAAATGAAACCGAATGTTCAGCAGTTCATAATTCTGAAACCAGATGTGCAAGTATTGAGCAGCTTGTAAAGTGGCATGGCATTATTTAGAGCCTTTCCCCTGATTCACTGAAACTCACTACAGGAGCCGCTCACTGTGTGCAGTCTATGTCTGCTTTTTTACAGCACAGTACTGGGTGTGGGGAAGAGTTACTGTGACAGTAGCTCATATTTTTTAAGTGCGCCACAAGCTCATTAGGTGCTTCAGGCTTTTTCTAGAAGGTAGTTGATGGTGATGGAGCAAGGTAAATGAAATAAATTTGGAACCCCCTACATAAGAATAATAAATTAACGGTACTAATTGTTTGATGAATTAACCAACAAATGCACCTTTAATAAACATTACATAAACGGTAACTGCTATTTTGTGCAAAATCTAATTTATTTACAATTGTGAAGTAAGTTGATACTAATATTGTGATTTGCGTACTAATTAGAGTAAAATCGCATGATTTATGCTATGTAGTAAAATTGTATTGTGGCAAAGAATGCAGATGGTAAGTAAAATGGCTTTAAATGTCGCTTCTGCTAGGTAACACCTAACACGGGTTCTTAGAATGACGGGTGGTAAACAGAAAGGCTTATATTCTTTGTTTTAATTTTGATTGTGTTTGTTCTTATGATAGTTCGTTTGGGCCTGTTAGGCCATGCTGCGAAAATGGCTGCCGAGACAGATGAGGTCATGCAAGAAATCAAAGATGGCCTCTAAGCGGAAGAAATAATGGAGCTGAACCACGTGGGTACAGCCTGTGCACGGAGTGAGGGATGTCAAGGACACATTGACCTATCTTGAGGAGAGTGCCAAGAAAGACTCAGCACGTATCCGTGAGAATGGGGAAAAGAAAGTATTGAGAAACAATGGACTGAAAAAATTGTGACCATCAGAATCGCAACATTATGAATAGTCAAATTGGACTGCTTTTACCCAAAGGTCATGAGAAATAGTGAACTCTTAACCATCCCCGAAACCAGTTTGAACAAGGAAGACCATGAGGTGATCTTCGCCACCCCTCAAATGGACCAATTAGCGTGATTCCTGCCCCCAAACATTGCAACTTTTTGTGTAGTAAGCTAGAAGTAGGGTATAAGAGGGACTGCTCTTATGTGGGAGGGTAAAATTGTTAATGTCGATGTGATGTGGACGTTAATGCTGATTTTGAACCTATTGCTGCCATTGATTTCGAACCTGACTGGGGAAGGAACGAGACCGTTGCGGGAAATCTGTACGGGAGGTCCCGTCGAGGAGGCCATTTAGCGGGACAGTCAGTCAGTTTGGGAGTCTATTCTGTGATCTACGGTTTATCTTCTTTTTGGTGAACCAATCCTATCTGCATCTAAATAGGTAATGCATAATTTTAACTTCTTTACAGAATTTCTTATATAAATGTTATGAATGTATTAAGGTGATTAATAAACTAAGAATTTCACTCGTGCAAGCAAGAATTTAGATAAAACTTCATTCAAATTAACTATGAGTCTGTGGTTCTTTAGTTCATTGATAAGTTTGACATTTAACAGGGTTTTAAATGATTGAGCTGGTCTTAATCACCATCAACTTATTCTACTAGTTGGTCCATCGACCAAAGAGCGGAATACCTTGATGTTTAGAACCGACGGGATTAAAAAGCTAAATTTATATGATGTTTAAGGTATTAATCTGTCAAATTTAACAAGGTATCCCGTTCCTCCAGCAACTCATTTTTCTCCTTGGTGTGTAATCCAGTGAACGACTGATTGTATGAAATGCGGCGTTTTGGGCCCCACCGTCATATGGTATAGTTGATGTGAATAATTTGCCTGGATTCGTGTCCAAAGGAGAAATTTATATTAGCCGCGCTGGATCAGATTTCTTGGTAGCAGAGTTATGGTTGCTATAGATTAGTTTGGTGACCATTGATTATTGATTATTCATGTCTAACACTTCGTGTCGAATTGTATTATGTTATGTGTAAGTCGAAATTTTGAAGCTTCCGGAAAGTAGGAAGTGGACACGTGTGGCAAGAGAAGTCAAATGAAATTGTGCATTTTCTGATTTTTCAAAAATTGGTGATAACACAGGATTGTGTTATGGTAGGGACATTTCATGTATAAAACGCGTATGAGTGAAATAGCAACCGGTTTTCTTGTAAAACTCTGGCCTTAATTCTCAGGAGCAGTGTAGTCTCCACATGTGTTTTATCCCCAGAGAAACGGGTTTACCCCTTGCTTGAGAGAAGGGTAAGGTAGAGGGAAGTGCTACACTTATCGAACAAAACAGTATTCTTGCAAGATAGAGTAAGCTATCTCTTTTGTTTAGCGAAAACAGACAATGGTAATGTGTTTTATGTCGTAACTAATAAAATTCAGTCAAGCAAAAACTGCCGATAATTTTTGTAAAGGAGGGGTCAGGAGTAGAACTGACGTTGACAAAGACCGCGCTGGTATTGGCCAGTGGTGGGAAAACGAAGAGCTTTCTGATTGGTGCGTTGGTGTGAAGACGCGCTGGTATTGGCCAGTTGAGAGTGATGTAGAGCTTTCGGATTGGTGCGTTGGCGTGAGACGCGCTGGGATAGGTCCGAATAGCAAACAGTAAAAAGAACAGAGTTGTGGGATTGTCGGAAAGGAAGAATCGTGTAATATGGCTTACTATGAGTATTGTAGAGAGAAACCGCCATGGATGGCGAAGATTAAAAACTTTTTCAAGAAGGACAAGAAGATAGTGACTAGGGAAGGAGAAGTACTTCCTCCGCCGAAAACGCCAGCTTCTCATATGATGTTGAAATATGGTTATCATACTTGCATTTGGTTGGAGAATTGGACAAAATATACTCAGAACGATGGAGTATTGGCTGTTCCAGAAAACGGTTCATTTAGCACAGATGTACTTCGGAATTTGAGAGAGAAAATGATGAAACTTGAACCAAGACCCAGACCAACACAGTTTGAAGCGTTAGGTGAATGGGAAGATGAGATGTATGAAAGAGAGAGACACAGAGGTGCAAAGAATTATAGTTTAGTTCATGGAAGAGTATGGGGAGTGAATCATGAAGACAGGATGAGATGATGGAGCTATGTTAATATGACGGATGGTTTGTTTCCAGCCAGAACGGTTGAAGAAGTTACAGGGAGAAAGTGTACAGAGAAAAAGAAACATGTAGTAACGGAAAGGTATGGGTATGGAGGTAGCGAAACAAGAGGATGAATTGCTGGAAGACATTTTAAACAGGAAACCACCTCCATATCAACAGAATTCTGCGGTGGTGACACCGAATGCACCACCAATGGAAACTGGGAGGAATCAAAGCCCTGAACGAAGTTATGAAATAAATAGGTTAAATGAAAAATCAGAAACTCCACAGAATGAGAAGTCTGATATAGGTAATACAGCTGAGTTAGCAAGAACGACAAGAGAATTGACTGAGAAAATAAGAGAATTAACTATGAACATGGAAGCCGTGACTGTGCCAGTGACAATAGGGCCAGTAATACCGGTATTTGAAAACCAAAGAATAGATGAGCATTCCTTGACAATTCCAATGAACTCGAATATGCAAAGAATGAGAGAAGGGATAATTCCAGAAACTAGAGAGACAAGAGATCTGGTTGGCTCACATAGATCGAGTCCACCTACTAATTTGACAGTTAATGAGAGTCAGATAAATAGGATTCCTATGGGAACTGAGTCAGCAACTGAGACCCCAGAGAGAAGTACAAATTGGATAGAAATAAATAGTACCCCTGTAGGTCCGACTCCAGAAGAATTAAATGAGTGGATGAGGAATTTGCAGAAGAAAGATGCAGAACCACAACCGTTGGATGTAATCAGACTAAAGATAGACATGGAAGAGTTGATTTTAGGGACTATTGGTACAGAAAGATTGAAATCTTATCAGGATGAAAAGCTTAGTATCACTTGGAGAGCTAGAAATTTGCATGAAAAATTGGAAGAAACAGCGAATGAACTGGGAGTAGAGTTTGGAAAAATCAGAGGTTTGCAGAAACCGTATAGGGTAGATTTTAGTGAAAAGGATATAGAAAATCTGAACACATCAGGACGATTAACACAGATAAGGGAACTGATTGTGTTATTGAAAAAATGGGGAGATGTGGACAGATGGAAGAGCAGGTGGATAAGAAGAAAGGAGGGAACGACCGATAAAGCATCTTTGGCTTTTCCGGTGAAAGAAAAGGAACCAATAGTGCTGGAATATTCAATGATGGAAACTCCAGGAGGTAGCTATGTACATGTTCCATGGTCCAGACAAGATATATTGTCATTTACAAATGATTTCCTGAAATTGAGAGAGAAACCTGTAGAATGGTATAGACAAGTGGAAAGATTTGTCAAAGTTTCAAAGGTGTTGTGGGTAGATCTGGATGGATTGTTTGACATTGTAGTACCAGCAGATTTATGGACAGAATGTAAGATTACAATTGATTGGCCAACGGAAGAATATCCTAGAGATGCAAAAACTGGAGCGCCAGGTCCAGAAGTGATGAGAAAGTATGAAAAATAAAATTCCACCAAAAGAGACAGATTGGGTAAAGATTGATAGAACGACTAAGGAGAGTAAGGAATCTGTACACGCCTACTATGAAAGGTTACTTTTGGTTTTCAAACAGTATAGCGGTTATGAGGCTTTGAGTGAAAAGGACATGAGTCATTTCGTATATAGATTTGTATATGGATTGAAGCCCGAGATAAGTGAAATGATTAAGCAGCATATGTTGTGTTGGCAGAATAGCACTGTAGATGAAGTATTAAGGTATGCCAAATACTGTAGTGATGACATCGAGTCTAGACAACATAAACTAAAAGAAAAAGCGATGTGGGCACAAGTAAAGGTTGCAGAAAAACAAGAAGCTCAAATGAATAATCAGACTGGTGATGTAGGACAGACTAAATCCAAACCGAATATAGGTAAGGGAAAAGGTCAAATGAGTATAGAAGAGGCTAAAAAGAAATGGCCATGCCATAATTGCGGAAAGTTAGGGCATTGGAGAAACAAGCGTAAATTTCCTCCAAAAGCTAATACGGAAAATCAACCATTAAATCCGCAGGTGCAGAATGAGGTGAGTTACCAACAGCTGCAACAACCGCAGGTAGTTACTCAACAGAGTCAGGTGCCACAACCACCTCTTCCCAAGAGTGTAAACCCCCAGAGATACAGTGCAGAGACAGGATTCTACGGAGGAGAGCAGGTAACAAAATTGCAGCGTGCAGCTGCAGTATCGCAGTATTGGTTACGGCAGGATGGAAATTAATCGGATGAAAGTTTATGACGGTGCCTAGGAGAGGAGGAAGAGTGCGTGCTTGGCGCAACTCTAGAGGTATATCAGTCAGGTCCATTTGTGGATGGAGAAGTGAATGGTGTAAATGTTACATTCCTTGTGGACACCTGAGCTACCCGTTCTACTGTTAGATCAGTGGAAATTCCAAACCTTCCTCTCTCAGGAGAATATATCCAAGTTGTAGGTGTTTCAAACCAACAGATTAAAGCGCCTCTTACCAAACCCGTAGAGGTGAAAGTTGGACCATTCAAAGAGATGCATCAGTATGTGGTATGTGATTGCAGTCCTGTAAACCTGCTAGGACGCGATCTGCTTTGTAAAATGAATTGCACCATCTATTGTACCCCAGATGGTATTGCTTTCCAGACACCAGATGAAGATGTTCTGTATAAAATGACAATGGCAGAACTAGAAACAGGAGTAAATGACATGTTTCCTGTGTTTGACGTAGAGAAAATCCCAATTGAATTGAAAGAAACAGTCAGATCTGATGTATGGGATTTCACAGGCGAAGACATTGGGTTAATGAGAGGAGTAGACCCTGTAAAAATCACTGTAAGAGAAGGAACAAATTACCCAAATACTCCGCAGTATAAATTAACGCCAGAAATTATTGAAGGAATAACACCCGTAGTTAATAAGATGATCGAACAAGGAATTTTGAAAGAAATAATGAGTAGCCCATGTAATTCACCTATAATGGGATTGAAAAAGCCGAATGGGACATATAGGATAGTGCAAGATTTGAGGAAGGTAAATAAAATCGTTATTCCTTGTTGTCCAATTGTGCCAAACCCCGCTGTAATACTGTATCAGATTCCACATGATGCAGAATGGTACACAGTTATTGATTTGTGCCATGCATTTTTCTCTATTCCGTTACACCCAGACAGCCAGCCATTATTTGCGTTCCGGTTCGGAGAGCGTATTTTGGCATGGTGCCGAATTCCTCAAGGGTTTACAGAAAGTCCCTCAATCTTTAATCAGATCCTAAAGAAATCATTGGAAGATTTAAGAATGCCTGAAAAATCTGTAATGGTCCAATACATTGATGACCTATTAGTGGCATCAAAGACCAAAGAAGCATGTGTTGCCGAATCGCTTTATTGAATCACTTGGCAGAAGGAGGGCACAAGGTGTCTCCGTCAAAACTGCAATTTTGTCAACAGGAAGTACAATACCTAGGTCATAAGATTGAGAAAGGGATGCGAAAGGTAACGACAGAAAGAATAAGGATTATCCGAGGAATGAGAGCTCCAATGACACAGAGAGAGGTGAGAATGTTCCTTGGAATGGTTGGATATTGCCGACAGTGGATAAGTGGATTTTCATTAATTGCAAAACCTTTACAGCGATTGACAAAAAG
The DNA here is from genome assembly GCA_963921515.1 of Calotriton arnoldi. Lineage (NCBI taxonomy): Eukaryota > Metazoa > Chordata > Amphibia > Caudata > Salamandridae > Calotriton > Calotriton arnoldi. Next base: position 652,870 of record CAWUFW010006318.1, on the reverse strand, counting down.
AGATGTCAAAGATCCGTTTGAGTTGAATGAGGAAGAAATGAAAGCTTTCAAAGAACTGAAAACAAAGTTGTGTGAAGCACCAGCATTGGGAATGCCTGATTACGAAAAGGAATTTGAGCTGTATTGTAGTGAGAGAGATGGATGTGCACTTTCAGTATTAGTGCAAAGGCATGGAAAAATGAAAAGACCCATTGCTTATTTTTCAGCTGTTTTAGACCCAGTAGCATAGGCGTTGCCTGGATGTCTGAAAGCAGTGGCTGCTACTTGTGTGAGTCTGGAACAGAGTGAAGGCATTGTAATGGGATATCCACTGAGAGTATATGTTCCACACTCTGTTGAAATTCTTCTGACCAGACCCAAAACCCAATTCATGACGCATAGTCGGCTGACTAGGTATGAAAAGGTGATTTTGAGTGCAGACAATGTAACCATTGATAGATGCACAAGTGTGAATCCTTCAACTTCACTGCCAGACGAAGAAAATGTAGGAGTTAAGGATGAAGTCGATCATAAGTGTCTGGACGTGCTTGAATTTTGCACAAAGCCTCGCCCAGATATTAAAGATGAGCCCTTGAAAGAATCAGATTATGTGATGTTTGTGGACGGATCATGTCTGAGAACAAGTGAAGGAGTTTTAAGTGCTGCGTATGCTGTGTGTACAGTAGCTGCCATAATGGAAGCATCTTGTTTGAGAGGGATACGTTCAGCCCAAGTGGCTGAGCTGATTGCTCTGATTCAGGCGTGCAAACTGGGAAAGAATGTCCGAATTACGGTGATCACAGATAGCCAGTATGGCTTCGGAGTGGTCCATGATTTTGGACAGATCTGGTCTCAGAGAGGTTTCTTGACGTCTGCAGGAACTCCAATTAGGAACGGTGAGTTTGTGAAGAAATTGCTTGAGGCGATACAGCTGCCTAAACAGATTGCAGTGGTGAAGTGCGCTGCACATAAAAATGGGACGGACTATATTACTATGGGAAATCAGTATGCGGACGAAATAGCCCAATATTGTGCCAAAAATATGGTCTCATTGAATAGGAGAGAAAAAGAGAATGTTTCATGTCCCTTGCTGTTTACTAACATTGTCGAAACATGGGATGAGGTAAGACAATTGCAGGAAGAAGCAAACGAAGAGGAGAAAGATGGTTGGATAAAAGCAGGTTGCAGACAAAGAGAGGAAGATGACGTTTGGGTTTATAGAGATGAAAGACCAGTTATGCCTGATAGCATGATTTCTAACATGGCACGGATGTACCATGGACAAGCTCATATTGGTAGGGATGCCATGATCAGACTTTTCAGACAGACTTGGTACAACCCAAAATTCAGAGCTATAGCTGAAAGTCTCTGTCAAAGATGTCTTACATGCCAACAGATAAATCCAGGAAGGAAAACAGTAGTGAGTCTAGGAACAATAGGACGTGAAGGAGGTCCTTTTACCAGAATGCAACTAGATTTTATTGAAATGCCCCTGAGCAATAGATTGAAATATGTTCTTGTGGTCGTTTGTTTGTTTTCTCGTTGGGTGGAAGCCTATCCGACAAGAAGGAATGATGGAGTTACTGTAGCTAAGCTCCTACTGAGAGAGTTCATTCCGAGATATGGTTTTCCAGTAACGATCGAAACAGATAGAGGAACACATTTCCAAAATGAACTGATCCAATTGATATGTGAAGGTCTTGACATTCAACAGAAATTTCACTGGGCTTACAGACCAGAGGCTTCTGGAGTGGTAGAACAAGTAAATGGAACAATAAAGAATAGGTTAGGGAAAATGTGTCAAGCCACAGGACTCAAATGGCCTGATGCCCTACCATTGGTGCTGATGACTATCAGAAGCATACCTGACAGAAAAACAGGTCTAAGTCCTCATGAAATAATCATGGGACGAGCAATGAGACAAGCACATGTACCTATCAACAAACTGCTGACTATAACTGATGATCTCGTATTGGACTATTGCAAAGGATTGGCTGATGTGGTACATTCTGTGTTTCATCAGGTTGGACCGGATGCGACCACTCTTGAAAGAAAAGCAGCTCATGATTTGAGTCCAGGAGACTGGGTCCGCATAAAAGTCCACAGAAGAAGAAACTGTTTGGTTCCTCGCTGGGATAAGCCACGTCAAGTGATCCTGGTGACAACAACTGCCGTCAAATGTGCAGGAGTGAAAAACTGGGTGCATGCCAGTCACACTATCAGAGTTCCAGATCCTGAAGCTCGACCTGTAAGTCGACATCTGGAGATATCTGATACCAGCTCAGCATCCGAAGCAGAACCTGAGACAAGCAGAGTTCCAGATCCTGAAGCTCGATCTGAAAGTCGACATCTGGAAGATCAAGGTACAAGTTTGACAACTGAAGAAGAACATGAAACAATCGAAGTTCCAGATTTTGAAGCTCGACCTGTAAGTCGACATCTGGAAATATCAGATACCAGTTCAGCATCTGAAACAGACCAACCTGAATTTGATGAAAGACAAAAGAGAAAGACAAGAACTGACATTATAAACGAAGAAACTGAACCAAGAGACAGTGATAATGAACAACCAAGTACAAGTTATGGAAGAATTCCTCCAGAGATAGTTGAACTAACTGAGGGAGACTTAGATTCAGATAGAGAGATAGAGGAAGAAGCTGAAGAAACCCGAGGAGTAGTAGGGACAGACCAACAAATAGAAGAAACACAGGAAAATGCAGATTCAGACAGAAAGATTAATAAAAATTCGGAAGACAATCGAGGAGGGATAGAATCAAACGTCCCAACAGAGGAGACACAAGAAGGTTCAGATTCAGATATCGAAACAGAAATCATAAGGTTCAAGGTTAGAGGAAGTGAAGTAAGGTCTGAAACGGAATCAGAAGAAAGCGAAGAAGAAAGAAAGCAAAGACTAGGACCAAGAAAGAGAACTTGGAGAGCTGAACGAGAGAAAAAGGAAAGCGAATCAAAAAGGCCAAGAAAAGGAGACAATTGGCCCCACGAAGTTAAAAGACTGAGATATAAGATAATATATTGGAACAGAAATGATGCGGAACAAGTAAACGAAATAACAAGTCAAAAGGGACAAGGGAAACAAAGTGGAAAACAATTACAGAAAACAAAAAGAGTGAAGAGACCTAATTTGAAATATAAGTCACCTGAGTGGCTATACATCGCATTGACCGACATTAAAGAAGAGGATAACACTCACGAGAGCCCAGACGAAAGCTGTAAACAAATGGATGAAAGTGAAGTGCAACAAACCTGAAAAGATAAAGAAAGAAACCCGGACTGGACACAAAAACCTGAACGAGACAAGAAAGAGTTCTGAAAGGAGCTGAAGAAAGCACCAAAACGAGACAAAGTAAAAGGGTAGAGTGGCTGAGAAGTCATTCTGAGGTGTGGTGACACATTTTCTGTACAAATATATAGATAGCTAGATAATAGTACAAAATGGTAGACACTAAGAATAGAAAATCTAGATGTGAGTTTTTACGTAGATGGTGTAGAATGTGTTTCTTTTGTACAGGATTAATAATGTTTATTTGGCTTATTTTAGCAATAATAATTCCATTGAGGTTAGTTGTAGAAGAAACATCTGTAATAGGGAATAACACGAAAAAGAATAAAGAAGCTAACACACAAAACACTGCAGCATTAGTAGATAGTACTGATTTACATAAGGATAAGTCTATAACTGACTTCTCCAAGAATGTCTTCACGAAACTGTTGTATGAATATGTAGAGACAATGGATGTAAGGGATTGTTATGTCTGTATGCAATTACCTGCGTCTGTCACAGAAGGTGTGACCTATCATCACCTTCCTTTGACGTATGGGATAACTTGTAGCGTTCTAGCTAGTTTATTTTATAAAACAGGTAGATTAGAATATTATTACACTGACATAAACACTGTTTTTGCGAAAGTTCCTATAATTCCTGAACTAAATATGGTGAAAGAAGCAAAAATGTTTGGTGAATTTTTCTTAGAAAATAAAGATTTAACATTAGAGTATGTAGTTAGACACAATTTTACCTGTGAATTAAAGAAAGAGGAAAAGGTCTTCTTGGAGATGGTAGAAAACAGAAGAGTAAAGTTTCAAAGAAAGGTAATAGAAGAAAAGACAAAAACACCACTTTGGGCGTTTGAAGAGAAAAATCATGACAAAGGAGAGACAAATGCAGCTATGGTTTTGGATTGGCCCCAACAGGGAAAGTTGTGTATTAGTAGAAATAGGACTATATATGATAACTATTTCGTGGGTTCCAGTGAATGCCGAGATACATATAAAATTTTAGGAGGATGGGGATTTAAAGGAGGAAAAGATCCAATATTTCCAGGGATCTATTATATTTGTGGAAATAGAGCTTATTATAGGTTGCCGGACCACTGGTATGGGTCATGTTATTTATGCCTGGTCTTTCCAAAGATTTTTCATGTGGAGAGAGGAGAAAAAGGAATACACGAGATGGGTAAAACATTAACACGTAGAAGGAGGGAACGTTTTTCAGAAATAGTAGGTGACATTTTTGGAGCATTGATACCAGCAGTGGGTATATCTTTGAATGCATTTAAGATTCGAAAATTGTCCACAGTAGTAGATCGTTTATCAACGAATACTGCTGGAGGGTTCTTGATGGTAAATACCAAAATGGTTGCCATGAGAGCTATGGTAATGCAAAATCGACTTGCCCTTGACATTCTTTTGGCAAAAGAGGGTGGAGTCTGTGGAATGCTGAAAGTCCAACATTGTTGCACTTACATTCCAGATAAAAGTGAAAATATACAGAAGTATATAAAGAATATTACTGATTTGCACAAAGAAATTGCTCCACTGGAGGTTGAAGGTGCCTGGGAGAAACTTGGTAAGAGTTTTTCCTCAATACAGAAATGATTCACAGAAATAGGTGGTTCTCTTATTGGGAAAATACTAATATCAGTAACAGTGATAATATTAGCAATGTTGTCAGCAAAGTTAGCATATGTGTGTATTAAAAGGAGAAAAACACAAAATAGAATAAAAAGAGAAAATGAGAAAAATAAAGAAAGAGAACGGGAAATGGGAGAAATAGAATTAGAAGAATTGAAAGAGAACATATACAAAAGATCAAAAAGACAAGATGAGAAAAACACTGTTGTGTGAACTAACAAAAGCAAGTGGACAAGAAACATTTATCTAAAAAATTGTATAACAAGGTTTTTGTGGTGATATTAAAATCACCAAAGGGGGAATTGATGGAGCAAGGTAAATGAAATAAATTTGGAACCCCCTTGATAAGAATAATAAATTAACGGTACTAATTGTTTGATGAATTAACCAACAAATGCACCTTTAATAAACTTTACATAAACGGTAACTGCTATTTTGTGCAAAATCTAATTTATTTACAATTGTGAAGTAAGTTGATACTAATATTGTGATTTGCGTACTAATTAGAGTAAAATCGCATGATTTATGCTATGTAGTAAAATTGTATTGTGGCAAAGAATGCAGATGGTAAGTAAAATGGCTTTAAATGTCGCTTCTGCTAGGTAACACCTAACACGGGTTCTTAGAATGACGGGTGGTAAACAGAAAGGCTTATATTCTTTGTTTTAATTTTGATTGTGTTTGTTCTTATGATAGTTCGTTCGGGCCTGTGTTAACCATGCTGCGAAAATGGCTGCCGAGACAGATGAGGTCATGCAAGAAATCAAAGATGGCCTCTAAGCAGAAGAAATAATGGAGCTGAACCACGTGGGTACAGCCTGTGCACGGAGTGAGAGATGTCAAGGACACATTGACCTATCTTGAGGAGAGTGCCAAGAAAGACTCAGCACGTATCCGTGAGAATGGGGAAAAGAAAGTATTGAGAAACAATGGACTGACAAAATTGTGACCATCAGAATCGCAACATTATGAATAGTCAAATTGGACTGCTTTTACCCAAAGGTCATGAGAAATAGTGAACTCTTAACCATCCCCGAAACCAGTTTGAACAAGGAAGACGATGAGGTGATCTTCGCCACCCCTCAAATGGACCAATTAGCGTGATTCCTGCCCCCAAACATTGCAACTTTTTGTGTAGTAAGCTAGAAGTAGGGTATAAGAGGGACTGCTCTTATGTGGGAGGGTAAAATTGTTAATGTCGATGTGATGTGGAAGTTAATGCTGATTTTGAACCTATTGCTGCCATTGATTTCGAACCTGACTGGGGAAGGAACGAGACCGTTGCGGGAAATCTGTACGGGAGGTCCCGTCGAGGAGGCCATTTAGCGGGACAGTCAGTCAGTTTGGGAGTCTATTCTGTGATCTACGGTTTATCTTCTTTTTGGTGAACCAATCCTATCTGCATCTAAATAGGTAATGCATAATTTTAACTTCTTTACAGAATTTCTTATATAAATGTTATGAATGTATTAAGGTGATTAATAAACTAAGAATCTCACTCATGCAAGCAAGAATTTAGATAAAATTTCATTCAAATTAACTATGAGTCTGTGGTTCTTTAGTTCATTGATAAGTTTGACATTTAACAGGGTTTTAAATGATTGAGCTGGTCTTAATCACCATCAACTTATTCTACTAGTTGGTCCATCGACCAAAGAACGGAATACCTTGATGTTTAGAACCGACGGGATTAAAAAGCTAAATGCATATGATGTTTAAGGTATTAATCTGTCAAATTTAACAAGGTATCCCATTCCTCCAGCAACTCATTTTTCTCCTTGGTGTGTAATCCATTGAACGACTGAGTGTATGATATGCGGTGTTATGGGCCCAACCGTCATATGGTATAGTTGATGTGAATAATTTGCCTTGATTCGTGTCCAAAGGAGAAATTTATATTAGCTGCGCTGGATCAATGGTTATCAGACCGTTTTCATTTAATTATTTTAGGTTTGGTGACACATTGGGTGGTCTGATTAATTCATTAAGTACTTTTCCATGGCACACTATACGTTGAAAATGGTGCCTTTATCTGGGCATGAATTGCATTTCCAGTGTTCATTGAATAGCATTAAAGCTTGACCTTGGTTGTGTGGCTTTTCACCAGTGGCACGTGAAGTAACAGTAGATGTTGTAGCACCCAGGATCATGTGCTGCATGGGTAAACACTTATAAGGTCCGAAAGACGAGCCTATTGGCAATGCCAATGCTTGTTTACACGTATTCTCAAGATGAGAGACTGAGTTCTTGAATCTTAAAATGGGTGCTGCCACATCTTTCTTGATATTAAGTGGCACCCAATCAGATCTTATCTAGCGGTCTGTTGACTCTGCTGATCCTCCGCTGTGTGAAATATCGAACTTTTTAAAACTTAATTTATCTAAAACTACAGAACGGATTTACACCAAATAACAAAAAGCACACATTCTGGACCGAGATCTAACTTTGTCCGAAATTTGGTAAAATTCCGTTAAGCAGATTTTGTGGGAACCCTGTTCAATTTTCCTATGGAAAAATTAATGTGGAAAACTCATATTTGGACCCTCCTCCTTTCTCTCGGCTTCCATTTGAAGGATCACCCTGAAACTTTCCATAAAGGAGCTGACATGGATGAGCCTCTTTTTTGTAAAGTTTCATGAAGATTTGTAACCAAAGTTATAAGCAAACAGAACAAGCATTTGCAATGCAATGGGTCTCGCATTTACGCGAGTTTAAGCTATTGGCATTGTCATTTACAATGCCAATAGCTTAAACCCGCGTAAATGCGAGACCTATTGCATTGCAAATGCTTGCTGTTTGTTATAATAAGGTAAGCAGGTCCGCATCAAGAGCGGTCGTGGTTCACCCCGTTGGTGTTCTACAGTGCGTCTTCGGCTGCTTGGACAGGGGCAGGCTTGGTGTTTGTTACATTAAGGTCCTTTTTAAAGTTCTGGAGGCTTCTTTGTGTTTAATTTCAGTACCAAGGACAAATTACATCCTACCAATTGGACAGACCTAGACAGTGCACTCACTTGTGCCTCAGTTGAGGTGGCTTCGTTTTAAGTCTGTCTTGACCTCGCATCCATTCGAAAGACAGGTTGTTAACAAACCTTTTAAATATACCTAGAGTGGGGTTTGGCTCCACCCAAAGGAGAATTACTCTCTCTCCTCATGCTGTTGACTATTTGGTATAGCATGCCTCCTTTCAGGCTCCCGTTGGAATGCATGAAAATTGTGAATGCCTGTGTTCACTTGCTTTGGAAGATTTAAACCAGACCTATTGGCTTTGCCGATATTTGCTTCTGGATTCGTGAAGGTGCTCTTCCATACCTTGGTCTTGCACACAAAATTTTAAAAGGAAAGTGTGCATGGGAGCAAGGGTCACACATCTCATTTGCAGGTGTAATGACGTGGAAAACACTGTGCTAGTTGCACTGGGGCAAATAAACTACTAGGCATCTAAAGTATATATTCATTTTTCACATCATACGTTCCACGCCCCCTTCACCAACCCCCCCCCAAAAAAAGATAATCCACAAAAAAAAAAATACTTACACATCTTAACTGTTCTTATGCTGCCAGAACCAAATTAATTTTCATGGAACAAAAACGAACCAAGGCTGTTAACTGAATAAGCAATAAATAAATAGCAAGCGCGAGGACCAGGATAGAAGGAGGCACAAGCGGTCGCCACTGAACTGTTTGTTTTGTATGGCATCGGCTCCAAAGTACAGTATGTGCACGGCGGGAGGCTTCCAAACACTCCCCTCCTTACAGAAGCGCTGTTTAATCAGCCGCGCTTCCAAAACAATTCAATCAGCTGTAACTCCCGACCCAGGGCAGCAGGAGAGGCTTGTGGGCGGAGAGCGGCAGAGCGCGCGCACAATACACTCCTGAAAGAACATTAGTACATCAAGCGCCTTGTGCCAAATTGTGCATTTCTTAACTAGAGGAGGCGGAAAAGCAAAAAGACTGCGAGTTGTTCGGTGATTGATTGATTCAAGCCCTGGTCACAGTAACAGCGTGTTCCTGTTATCTTGTTTAAGCGCTAAGCGTGCCTTCTGTTCTACAATGCTGTGCTCAACTGCCAACGATTTGTTTCTTTCTAATGCTGAGGTCGTCACAGTAGTTTGAATATATGCGCATCCAAACCAGCACGTGCAGCACATTACAGAAGCCTGAGGCGTGGTAACAAGAACCGCAAGCAACATCTAAACAAGCATTTGCAATGCAATAGGACTTGCATTTACGCGAGACCTATTGCATTGCAAACGGGAGTGCGGGCGGGCGAGAAGGCAAGAACAACGGGAGTGGGGGGGGAGGCCCAGAAGGCACGGACTGCGGGAGGGGGAGGCAGGGGAAGAAAATAGTGCTCACAATATAAATAAAATATACTGTGCAACACTCAAAGTAAAGGGGCCAGTAGCCATGGAAGGATACAAATGACAACATGCCCATTATAAGGAGGGACTAACAAGCCTAAAACCAATCGGAAGGCAGCATTTAGGAACTGAGCCAATGAAAAAGATGGGCGGAGAGTGGGCGGAGCTTCCACAGAGCTTCCACACCATACTGAATACTGCATGCCTTGCAAAGCGAGCAGCGCATGCGCGCTTCCGCCACAGGCTCTTCCTAAAAATGCTTTTCCTATAAAAACGTGGTTCTACCTATAGCTACCCAGGGGTCACCACTGGTAATATATATATATATATATATATATATATATATATATATATATATATATATATATATATATATATATATACATATATATATATATAGTTCATTTTTAGTGGCACTCAGCATGGCAGATGTTGGAAACAAGAGGTTCGCAGTGACTGCTACTCCACTCCAATAGATCAACAGGGATTATTATTATTTTTGCATTTTTATATGGAGCAAACCCGATCCGAAAGGTATTGGAGTTGTTTACATGATCACCAGTTACATCCCACAAGGCCACATTAATTTTTTTTTAGGCACAGGAAAATCAAGTGATTTGTGCAGAATCACAGATTGTTGAGCCAACACCAAGACTCGAACCTGGTTCCCCAGTTTCAAAGTTGCCAGCTCTGGCAGTATGTCACATCCACTCTGATTTCATGGTCGGAGCACCCCTTTCACCCCTTTTCATGTCATGGACTAATACTGTCTTCTGCCACCCAGACATACATTGTCTCTCTGGTCCCAGAAGGGTGGGTAGCGAAATTGAGGCATTTACCCCAAATCTGACGGCCATTATTTGTAAAAAAAAAACAAACAAAAAAAAAAAGATGCATAAGAACTTACCTGTTGTTAAGAGCTAATGGTTTCTTCTTGTCTTCAGGTGACATTTTTGGTTGAAGGAAGAAGACAGAGGCTATTGTAGTCTGTATTATCACAAGCACAATGACCAATGCAACTGTCAGCCTAGAAAGAAATATAAGTGCATCAAATATTATTTGTTATGAACAATTAAATTATATTGATATTATATCTTAATCTATATATCTTCCAGCTAGAGGAATGTTTTTCTGCCCTGTTTAAATTACATTTTGCCCAGAAGAATGTGCCTTACATCTTGGTTTCAGCACTAAAATGTTAATTAACCAGATTAATAGATATGTTACATGTGACCAGACTGATAGATATGCTGCATCTAAAATAACAGGGAGATGCCCATAAGAACTGTGCTTTGATTAATTTTCAACTTGAGATAATATTTCAAGAACATTGTCTATTGATACGTGAGATTGACTGACTCTTGCTATGCAGGAATAAAGTGGGATTGAGAGCAATATGTTATTCCAAAATTGTGAAAATATTTCAAAGCCTCATCAGTATTTATTTAACCGATCACCTGCATGGATTTATATTCTTTCCCTCACTCATGTGGAGAATCTCAAATATATTTGAAAGTAATTTGTTATTTTATACCGAATTACAGGAATTCAATTTCTAAGACACCATAGTAAGTAGCATGTCAACCCATATCCACATGTATATTATGCAACCTATTGCCAACCTAGGTGAAGGTTCTATCTACAGGTTCAATCCACTAACTGGGATAGAGGTCAATTGCTTCTGCTTTCTATCCAAGAGTTGCTAGCTGGAAGGAATGCAACTCTGGTTCAAGGTCCGCTACTTGTAAGTGCGGCCCTTACTCTTGTGAGCTGAGACCATTAACATTGAACATAATTTCATAAATATTAATCAAATTTTTTATATTTGCTTGTACAATACCATGATAAAGACAAACATTTCACTCCCTTTCAACACTTTTTAGCCCCATGCTCAATAACTGGAGACGATTTTACTGAAAACTTTCATTACACGGGTAGTTCAAATGTAATCCTTTTCACAGAAAATACCCTCCCATGTCACCATTGATTTCCAAGATTTTGTGCAATGTTACACAATTTTAAGTATTTAAGGCATAGGCTCTTCTTCTTAGCAACCCTCCCCCGGTATACACTTGAAAGAACTGTGTAGTTTTTCCTAATCTTGTACTACATATTAGTACAAGACAGAGGTTCAGTATATGTGAACCAATAGGATTCACAGAGATCTGATTGAGAGTAGTGCTGGGCTTGTTGAACCACCAATAAATAAAATCCAGTCAGATTTTTAGGATACCCAAAATGCATATGAGGAAAATGTATTCAAGTGCAGATATTATTCACATATTTGTTAGTAATTCAGAAAACCCAAATATATTTTACTATCCATTGGGTTCACCAACACTGATTTAGAGAGCGTCAAATCTATTTTGTTGAGCTACTGCAGTGTCCTGTAACCATCGAAATTCCATCCACCATCTCCAGACGGAGAAACTCTGTACCTGATTTAGAACTCGGTACACAGGTTACTCTGTCACAATGGTGACGGATATTCCTTTTGCTGAAATATAAATCCCATAGGAAATAATGGGATTTATATTTCAGCGGACTGGATATCCGTTACTACTATAACGGAGTAACCCGTCCGCCCAGTCCTAAATCAGGCGCTATGTCTTCTACTGACATCTCCCACTACCAAATTCGTTCCAAGATCAAAATACAAAGGGCTTCTCTTATGCATGATGTTCTGTCATCAATGGTCCTGGGAGGCCAAAACACAGGAAGTGAGCATTATTATGCTTTCCTTGTAGACTAATAATAAAGTAAATGAATGATTTATTCTTTTTTTTCTGGTACCTTTTCCGATGCGCGTTTCAGAGCTTGATGGTGTTGTAGGTTTTCTTTTTTAAACCTTTATTTTTCCGTTTTAAGGAACAGAATACAGCTGTTTGTGGAGCACTGTACACAATACATGGCAGATCGCGCTGGAGAAGGCAGTCATTAAACCATCAAACACACTGCCGGCTTATCACTGGCACCCAATGGTACATTCCAGCACTCCAAGCTTGCAAACAAATCACCTTAATACTGCTAGGACTAAGTTCCATCACTCCCTGGAGTCGAGTCATCACTTACGCTCTCACCCAGGGCATCACTGTCTGTGGAATCAGTGTCTGCATGTGGATCTAGAAATGTATCACATAAGTCCCTCCAACCCTAGATGGTCTTCTTCCAGTTTTTCATCATGCCTACTCATCTTCATGTGCATCTCCTCCGCTATATACCACTCCTATACATCCGTATACCAATGTTCGCATGCGGGTGTACGCTGGCCCATCCAGATGATGGCAACACTACATCTGTCCAATACCAGCACTAGCTGCATGCATTTATAGGCCATTTTACAGCCCTTTGTCCGCTTTACATAGCCCAGTAGACAATTCAGGGGTGTGCATTCAATTTGTAGGTGAGTGGTCCTCTATAGATTCATCACCACCTGAGCCCAGTAGTCCTGCACAGTCCTGTACTGCCATGCCAGGTGCAGGAAGTCCACCCCACCAGTGTAACAGCACGGTCAACTGTCCTGTCAGGTGGGAGATATGCAGTGAAGGCCCTTAGTGGTTAGATAGGTCCTGTGTAGGAAATTGTAGTGTGCCAGCTAACAGTGGGCATTAAAAGATACTGAATGTGTTAGCTCGCAGATTTCAGTCCATACCCTGTCATCCAATGGGGTGTCTAAGTCAGCATCCCATGGCGCGTGGGCCCGAAGCGGGGACCCGCTGCATCCACGCTCATCGCCTTATATAGTAGTGTAATCAAGTACCGTCCTGCACCACAGGACAGCAATGTGACCGAGTATGAGTGGATTGAGGTGCAGCCGGGTATGTGGGCCAGGTCAATTTGGCCACCTCAGCTATTCCAGCATGGTGTAAGAAGTGCCCGGGCCTGAGTGCGAAGTCCTCGCAGGCTTGTTCGAAGGAAATAAAAATCTCACCGGGATATAAGTCTCCCAGTAGGGCACAACCACCATCTTTCCAAGGTTGAAAGGACATATTAACGCATTGTTTGCCTCACCGGCACTAGTGCCCAGCCGAACGTTCTCAGGAGAATGGGGCTCGCTTCAGGACCGCTTTAACGAAGCTTTGCCATATTAGCGCTGTCGTATGGCATGTCCCTCGCAACTCCTGCTCCTTCCATTAGTTCTTTGGGTAGTTGATCTGGTGCCATCAACCCTTTTGATACTGTCACCCTCATTGAGCCACCAGGCCGCGTGTTGTAGATGTGATGCATAGTAGTACAGGTCATGTCTCTGCAACTCCAGGCCCCCATCTTCGTACCGTTGGGCGAGTGTGGTCAACGCAACCCTACTGCGGCAACCCACCTTCAAAAGTGAAATACGGATGGGGTTCAGTTGCTTAAATACCTTCATGGGTATGGGACAGAGTGAGTTCTGTAGTGTATACAGGCTTCTCGGCAATAACGCCATTTTGGCAACAGCTAGTCTGCCCATCAGTGAAAAGAGCAATGTGCTCCAGAAAGTCACTTACTCTGTATGGCATCTAGCACCCTGTGCATATTAAGGCGTAGTTGCTGCGTCTCAGTATGTGCCACCTAAATCCCCACATATCAGATTGTACCAACTTCCAGCACAGTCCCAGGCTAGGGAGATGAGCTATTGGCATACCAACCAGGGCTGCCAGAGGTAATAGCAGAGATTTATTTTGGTTGAGCCGGAGTCCAGACAGGTCTCCAAACTCATCTAGTAGTTGCAACAATATCGGCAGCGCTACACATGGGGAAGCGAGATAGAAGAGTGCATCATCTGCGTACAGTGATACTATGTGACGGGTATCTCCCAGGTGTATGCCCCAGTCCCACAGCTTCCGACACACCGATATCAACAGGGGTTCCATCTCTAGCGTAAATACGAGTGGTGAAAGAGGGCGGTCCTGCTGTGTCTTCCGTTCCACGCGTCCACACAGCTGCAATCCATGCGTACTCTAGCGCTAGGATCAGTGTATAGCAGCTGGACCCAACATCGAATATAAGGACCAAATTCCATGACTCTCACCACTTCGAGTAGGTAGCCTGAGTCCAGCATGTCGACGGCTTTTCCTAGGTCAATGGAGACCAGAGCCAACTCCCCATCGCATAACTCCACTTCATGGAGGACATGGGCTGGACGTCTAAGGTTCATACTGGTGTCCCAGCCAGGGATGAACCTGCACTGGTCTTCCTGTACCAATTGGGACATGTGGGGCACCAGTTGGTTGGCGAGCAATTTGTAGAGTATCTTTGTGTCCGCATTAATCTTGGTGAGCGGCTGGTAAGCGGAGGGTTCGGCCTTGTCGCCGCCCGGCTTAAGGAACATACAAGTCTCTCCCTCCCTCCTGGATGAGAGTAGCATTTCTCTGTTGCAAGCATCTAGACTGACCTCCAGAAGACCCTAAGTAACCGTGGCCAAGAATGCCTAATAAAACTTGGGCAGAAAGCAATCTCTTCTCAGCACCTTTGCCCGGTGGAGCATACTCAGCGTGTTACGAAGTTCCTCTAAAACTATCAGAGCATCTAGGACTTGGCTGCCATCGGTGCGAATCGGGGGTAGTCCAGGCTCTCTAAGAATGGTATATATTGAGTCAGGGTTATGCCAGTGTCTGCAGTGTATACGTGTTGTAAATGCTACCAAATTACGTCCACTATTCCATCCATAGTGGCGACTCTGGTACCATCCGTCGTCAGGGTCGGATTGGGATCACAATTCGGCCCGGGCACTCCCAAAAAAGTGGCCCACATTCCTGGATCACGCCCGTTCACGAAACAGCATTTGGCTAGTCTCATCGGGCTCATTTTTAGAGAAGTGTTTGATAAACTATGCATTGTAAAGCTCATAGAGCCAGAAACATTGGTGAAAACTAGAAGCACTACATTTTGGCGGGGCGGGCAAAGTGAAATAAAGTGGCCCAAAGGCCACAACTCCTGACGAGGCTATGTTTGCCACCTGGTTGTTTTTTTTAACCAGCATTACCAGTATTTTAATGCCTTGCCAGTACAAAAATGAAGAAAAACACCTAAAGCTGGTATTTTCTCCCCTGATTGATATGTACTTTAAAGTTTGAACAGTAAGTGTAAGGTGAAAGCAGTTTAAAATGTGATCTAAAGCTTCTTTAATGATCCGTGACTGATAGTTAAAACTAAACAAAGGAAGAAAAGCCATGTTAAGAAGGAATACAGACTTTTTTATTATTGAATAAAGAATCCTCTCTCATTATTAAGTTTCAGCCTTTGCAGATTCTTAAAAATGAGCAAACAGAAGGTTATGTTTTTTTATTGTAGTTTTATATAACGTAAACTCGGCCAAAGGGCGCAATTATATGAGCACCAGTTACATTACAGAAGATCAAATTCATTTTTATTTTAGGCCTTGCACAATTAAGTCATTTGCCCAGAATCACAGGATGTTGAGGTGAGGCTGGGACTCAAACCTATTTCCATAGTTCCACATTCGGCATCTCTGACCCTAACATTACATTATTTAAATTTTCCGCTCAGGGAAGGTGCTTCACAGGAGGTTTATGGAAACATAGCCCCCCCCGCCCCCTCCCAACCACCAAGGCCTGAAAGACACTGTAGCCGAGGTGCCAACGACAGGCCCTCAGCAAGGCCATTCACTTACTCACCCCAGCCCAACCAACTGTAGCCTCATGGTGATGGCCAGGCAGGGGAGGGGTGAAGAAAAGCACAGAGCTGCTGCTGCTCCAGGGGAGCCGAGGTGATAATGGCCCACAATAGGGGAGTGGGACATTGCTTCTGGGCATCTGCGCCGGCCCCACGGGAGGCCAAGATAAAGTCTGCAGCGGACAGAATAATATTGGCCTAGCGACGCCGCTGCTGAAAGCAACCCCCTCAGAGCCTCCTTGCTCATGATCCTGCCCCCCCTTACAGTGGCCTGGTGGGGAAGACAAAAAGGCTCTGTGTGGCGGTTGACAAAACCGGCCCACTGGTGACCCTTAGGCACCGGCCCATCGGCCAATGCCCGACTGCCCTTCTTCCCAATCCGATGCTGTCGGTCGACATCAGATGTGTTGCAAGTGGTGATGGATGTTCCTACATAGGATCCAGGCGAGCAGCTTACCAGATTTGTCTCCTTCTCTGTGTAGTCTCTGTCTATATTGTTTAAGTGTATATTTATCCAGGCGGTCCCACATGTCTGCCATTCTTCTACACACTGCCATCTCCTACAGCGTGCATCAGGGTGCGACTGCTTCCCAGCTTTCAGCGAGGCCAGCACTGCTTCCGCCCTGCCTAGCTCCACCTGGAGCTGCTTACGCACTACGCAGGTTAAGCCTGTACACGTGCCCCTCAATACTGGTTTGAGGGCCTCCCACTCAGTAACCCTGCTGGCTGTGATACCCCAGTTGACCTGCATGTAATCTCACAATGCTTACAATAGTGCCTCCCTCCCCACAGAGTCCATTTGACTTTCAAACGGCATCCTCCAGGACCTAGTTGCTTGCGTGGGTTCACCCCACTGCAAGGCACAACTGACCTGGGAATAATCCGAAAGGAAACATGCTATGTGTGTTACCTCAATGTCTTCCATGCAAGGAAATACTGCCACCAGTATCCTATCCAGTCTACTGTATGTGTTATGTGTGGTGGAGTAACAAGTGTATACCTGCTGCGCAGGGTGGCTCAGTTGCCAGATATCATCTACCCCCAGGGTTTGCATTACCCCGCTAAGTGCAGCTGTCATTACCAGTTTGGTACCTGCCCTGGGGGGTGCCCTGTCCTGGATGGAGTCCAATATGCGGTTCAGGGGCAAGTCAAAGTCATGTGTTAACAGTTCCTGAATATTGTGAAAAAAAGTGGAGTCATCGTTGTTTGGGGCATAGGTGTTCAGTATGGTCAAGTCGCGTCTGTCCAATCGTCCCCTGTATCAGGACAAAGCCACCACCCACATCACCCTCCAGATACGTGAGGGAAAACGGTACCCCAATCGCCACCCAGATTAGTGTGTCCCTGGCGTATGGTGAGTAGAAGAAGTGAAACACTTGTCCTCACCACTTCTTGGCTTGAAGTGTAGCACCTGCATCATCCAGATGTGTTTCCTGTAAGTAGGCTATTGTGATTTTGTGTCGGAAGGTGAGTATCCTGCACCTCTTGGTGTATGTCCCTAATCCTCTGACATTCCATGTCAGAATTCTAAGATCAGCCCCCATCATAGTTTGTGGTGTCGGGTAGGAGCTTCCTTCCTCCCCGCCATATCTGAGCCCCTGCTAACTGCTGCAAAAGTATAAACACTAACATACAATGCATAATGAACCCCCCACGGACATAGTTCAGCAGTTTGACTATAGATGCCCACCCCATGCATGTGCCAGCACATGCACAGCATTCCAGCCAATTCAACAGGGACTGGCTAACTTACTCCACCGGTCAGCTTCCCAGCCAGTCATTCTCATGCAATTGATTCATATCTAGTTCCATTCATCCCAGAGCATGCTCAACCAGGGCTCTCCCGCGCCCCACCTTTAATCTTGGCTGCACACTCTTGTGTCCTAGAGGGCAGCACAATGGAGCTAGGTGTCCCACCAGCACACAATATGGTCAGTCCCTTCACACTCATCCCCAACAACTCTCAAGCCCCTCAAGTTACTTGCCAGGCATACCGTTGAGCTACCTGAGAGGTACCAACATCAACTCTCCCATTCAGGCATCTCCACTCCCCTTCCCCTGCACCTGCTTAGTGTAGACTGGATAGATGGTTATCTTGCTTCTGCGGAAGATTGGGGCTGACCGCTCATGGGCTGCTCGAATTATGCAGTCCCTGTCGGGATTGTTGAGGATTTTGTCTATAGTGGCCCTTGGAGAAGCCCCAGGTGGTGGTTGTGGTGGCACAAGTGCTCTGTGCATCTTTCCACTACGAAAAAGTGAGATACGTCCTGCGGCTTGAGTTCAGTCCACACCCAGTCCTCTAGGAACATTTCAGTGGAGCTCTCTCGGGGAAACCCTGGACGCGAATATTGCTGCAACGGGAGCAGCCCTCCGCATCCTCGGCTCGCCCTTCCAGCTCCTTCATGACAGTGGTCACCTGGGCCATTTGATGCTTGAGGGCAACCACTTCCGCTTGCAATTCTGCAATGTTGCCTTCTGGAGTCGTGATTTTGTCCACAACTTTCTGTAGGTATCCCCGCAAAAGATTAACATCAACCTACACTGTCTCTATCTTATGTTCAAGTGGGGTTAGGGAATCCTGAATCGCTGTGAGTAATTCAGCCCTGAAGGGCTCTGTGTCACCCTCTGATGCGTTCCCCAATTCACTCGGTCCTGTCTGCCGTGTTATTCTTTGGGTGGGCTGGCGTTGTGTGGTGTATTTGGTTATGGTGTTCGCTGGGTTTGAGCGAGCTGGCTTGTCCTTACCCATAATGAACTGGGATGGGCAGTCCCCCTCGCCTCAGGGCTGCAGATGAGTAGGGCTACTCCTGCCACTGAAATCTCCGGGGGCAGCAGGCTGTTTCCACCTCTCTCTCAGGGTCACTGAAACAGGGTGGCAGACGGGCCACAGCAACCGGGTCTGTCAAGATTTGAAGACCTTGCACTGATATGGGGGGGGGGCACATTAGCGCTGTTAGCTCCTATACCACTCTTGTGATCGCGCCTTACCGTCCGGGATCCCACAGCAGTGTCACTTCATCAGCCGGTGCAACAATGCTCCAGTCGAGGCATGGATTGAATTGATGGAGGCGAGTGTGGAGCAGAGCGTGGCCCTGGATGCCTGAACGTCCGCCGTGCGGAAGGACACGTGTTAGACCTGAGCGCACCCATGGGGACCAGACTGTTACAGCTCCAGGAAGTTGCCTCATCCCCTGATAGCATCTCTGGAGAGGACTGGCCCCGGTATTGCCAAGAAGACTTCCCAGGTGGTCCGCCGGGTAGCACAGGCAAGGCCACACCAGTGCTCAACAGTGGCCGGGCAGACCCCCCAATCACCGGTCCCTCGGATTGTCCATTTTAGAACTGAGGGCAGTTGTCCAAAGGCCACCACCGGGAACAATTGAGGGTGCAGCAGTGACATGTCTATAGATGCCCTACTGAGGATGAAGGCTGGTGCAGGCTCCCAGGTGCTATCCAGAGGGACACACTCAGGGGATGCCAAGCACCCCCACCTCTACTCGGGGCACTGCAGCAAGCACTCCAGGCCCACCGCATGGTGCCGGAGGCCGGCATGGATGATTCAGTTGTAGTGCGCTCCAAGGAGCCGCAATGCAGCAGGAGGAGGGTGGACTGCCTCGGAAACTGTGGCTCCAATTCCCTAGAGGTCCATCCTGCGGCAAACTGTACTGGGCCTGCGGCCTCTCTGGGTCACCGTGGGGCTCTTTCTCCCTGGGCCCCCTCCTTGCCGGGCGGGCACTGGCAGCCAGCAGCACTGGGCTGGTTGTGGCACGCCCCGAAGAGCCGCACTGCAGCAGGGCGAGGGAGGGCCGCCTTAATGACTGCGGCCCTACCACTCTCAGGGTTCCCTCATGACAGTCAGCTCTGGGCCCACAAGACCCTCTGAGGCACCCCGGAGCTCCCGCACCCGGGGGCCCCCTCCCCGCTGGGCGCTCCATCAGTTGCGTGGGTGATGAAGGGGGCTGGCTGACTCCGACAGGTGGCTCCGCCCCGCTTGGCCCACTCACCTCACCTCCTCGCACCAGCTGGGCACCAGGGCAGGCTTGGGTCTGAGCGGAGCATCTTCAGGGCCTCCTGCAGTCTCACAGATCATTGGCAAGGGCCGGTCGTCGGTCTCCGCCGGCAGCTAGATGCCGCGGCGAGTCGCCATGCCAAGTGGTGCAGGCTGCATCCAGGGGACAGCCATGCAACTTACGCAAACTTAAGCGCTCGATAGCAGTTTTCGCCTGATATCCAGTGCGGCTCTTAGCAGCTCTGGGATGTCAATGTCCCTTATGTTGCAGGCAGGATTTGGCAGGATTTAGCAGGATTATGTGAATGGGCTTGCCGGGAGCTCAGGGGCTCACATCCTGTTGGCCATGTTTCCAGGCCATGCCCCCAATGGTGTTGCAGGATTATCTTGGTGAAGTCATTACTCAATTGTAGCCAGTTTTTCCCTATTTTTCAGCACTCAGGCTTTGTTAATTGCTACAGGCCTCTCTTCAGTTTGACTATGTACTTTATTACACAAATCCATAACATACTGCTTTGCATTTTAGCTATTTTCCAAATGACTCCTGACCTGCAAATTGCTGCATTTCAAAATGGCTTCAGATATATAGCATTTAATAACATCAAGTCATGCCTCTATGCTTCTAATTTTGTTCAGTAGAATCATGAGTGGCAATTTGATGATGCTAGCCAAGATCTACCCAATGGATCCTGTTCTCACCAATGCTTTTACCCGGTTAAGACTGAGTATTTTGTGCCTTCTCTTTGTATTCAGCCTTACACCATTGCCATTGAGGTTTCCAAGTAAATGAGTGCTGTAGAAGAAAGTAGCTGACCTAGGACATTGATGTAGCAATCATTCTTAGGCCTTCCAGCGGCTGTTTAACACTAAAACCTGAGGGAGGGGAGAGCAGTCCTTTATCTTCTGGCTGATTGGGTTTATGAAAAAGGATACTATAAATGAGAGCTGCAAACATTTTATAAACATCAGTGATGCCAGTAGTGGTTAGGTCATGGCTAGTTAATGCTCTGAACTTGAAAACAGGCCTCTAATTTCTTCCTTAGATGCTAAAGCCCATCAGCTATCGAACACTCACTGTGAAGTGGTGGTTCAGGAATGTAAGACCACCCTACACACCCAAAGAGAGCAAGAGAATCAGGTCAAGTGTTCTACTGTCATGCCAGAGGGCCGAGAATCCTTCCCTTCCTTTAACAAGATCTCTACCATCAGGAATCATATTCAGCTTAAGAATCCAACAACATCTTCAGGGTGTCTGCAAACATACACCAGCTTTTGTTAATTGAATACGATTATGCAAAGGGGTGTAAGATGGATGGATGGGGAGTTGTAGAGGAAGAGAGTTCTAAAATGAGATTACAGCCATCTTTGCGTCTCCCCAATTGTCACTTTTTGAAGGAAGGTTCTTAGTAGATCTCCATGGGTGACAATTTTTCGGTAAAAGAGCAGACATGCATCAATTCAAAATAAAAAAATGAAGATTCTGAAATTTCTGACTGCAGCTCATTGTCAATTGGAGTGTTTGTTTTCTTTCTTCCTTCCTTCTTTCCTTCCTTCCTTCCTTTCATTTCCTTCCTTCCTTTCCTCCTTTCTTTCTTTCCTTCTTTCTTTCTTTCTTTCTTTCTTTCTTTCTTTCTTTCTTTCGTTCTTTCCCCAGCATATCTCTAAAAGGCCATGGGTATATGCAGATGGTCTGCAGGATTTGTTTTTGTATGCAGTTCTTAGTGAATCCTTTTTTCATTTAACAGAGATTGATATTTAATGAAATATAAATGACCTAAGAATATGTTTAAGATTGCCAATGGATCACAAAAAGATTTGATTAAATGTAAACTAAGTTATGCACACTTACAATGAAATCCCCAAGCCTTTCAGCATTTCCAATGCTCGGTTGTCTGTGATGGGCACTACAAAAATGTACATAATGGCCAGTCCTATGAGACATTGGATCACATGGATGACTTGATATCCTGTGAAAATAAAGTATAAACAAGTTAAAAAATAGAAAAATCCAAAAAGCATTGTAATTTTAGAATTATATATATTTTTGTTAACATACCCCAAAGGATGTACGCAATCTGCCAGCCTGAGTATGTTGCTATTGCAGCCTGTTTGAGTAAAAGAAAGTAATTTCAAAATATAATCTCATACGATAGATGTTACTTTCCTAGGTATTGTTAAGTTATCTTCCAAGTGTCTAAACACAACGCACTGCAGTTGACAGTTATTAAAGTATTTCCTGGCCAGGGACGGCCGGCATGGCTCACAGGTGGGGGGGCGGGCGCGGGGTGGTCACAGGGGTGTCGCGCGGGGTGGGATCGCGAGGGAGTTTAAACATAAAGAAAAAAATAACTTACCTTTCTGCCGGGTCCTGCGTCTCTGGTCCTGCTCCTGCTCTCCTGCTTCCGACTTCAGGAACAGGAAGCAGGCAGCCAGGCTCCCTCCCCTAAGCCAATCACAACGCTGTATGCAGCGTTGTGATTGGTCTGAGCGCCGTGACACGACGCTCAGTCAGGGGCTGTAGGGGAGGCCATTTTCTCCATTCAGGCTGTAATGCAGCCTGCATGGAGAAGGGGAAAGTGCGCATGACTGGTTTAGGCGGCCCGAGAGGGCCGACCAAACAGTCTTGCGCACTTAGGAGTGGGCATACCACTCCTCCCCTTTTCCGTGAGCAGAGCAGCCCCGCCCACCCGCCTGCCCACAAAGGAAAAATATAATGATAATAACTTAAAGTTATTATCATTTTATATTTCCTTTCAACTGCTCGAAAGCAGTGGGGCGACGCTCCTCAGCCATAGCAGAGGGGCCGCCACTGTCCCTGGCAAGGTTATTTGGAAAGAGCAGTCTCCTAATGATCAGTGATAAGGTATCATCAATATCATTAAGCACTGCGCAAATTCTGTCTTTTCCAGGCATCCCTGAGCATAGATTCTGTTCGTACAATATCGGTGATTTTTCTGAATGATCAAATATTACCATATTAACTTTTTCATTCTGAGGGTCATATATTTCCGTGTTGAAACAATTACAATTGCTCTGGACAGATAGTCTTAATTTATCTGGCTCGATAAAATCCGACATCCAGAGGTTCAGAATGTATCCCCTGGTCAATTTTGGTATATTTGACCTGCTGGAATTTAACGAAGGGTACAAACTTTATTGCACCCAGCGATTATCAGGTGCCAGCAGCACTTAT
The DNA here is from genome assembly GCA_963921515.1 of Calotriton arnoldi. Taxonomy (NCBI): domain Eukaryota; kingdom Metazoa; phylum Chordata; class Amphibia; order Caudata; family Salamandridae; genus Calotriton; species Calotriton arnoldi. Next base: position 629,784 of record CAWUFW010006318.1, on the reverse strand, counting down.
AATTGCAATCTCTGAGCAAACAGGCCCATGTGCAGGGATCACAATTATATGGGCCTGTTGTAACCAGCCCTTGGTGACTTTTCTGTAGTCAGACAAAGTATAGTTCAATAATTTCCTTTATTAGTCATGCTTTAGCCGGTCTAAAGGAAATATACCAAATTGCCGTTTTTAAATGTATTTATTACAAGAATAGATGGGAACAAAACCTGCCCCATAAAAAATAATATAAATCAGAATTAACTGGCATAACATTTAGCCTTCGCCATTTCATGCATCTTTGCTTTCATTATCAGATGGTAATTCGTTCTTCATATGTAAGTAGCTGGATATCCACATCTTAACACTACTTTTTTACCTTCCAGCACCCACTCTTCGCTCTCTTAAGCCATTCTTAGGTCTAAGGTAGTAGGAAAATTAGCTCCTGCATTATTTTGGCTGAAGGCTGGGGTAGGTTACTCTTCTAGCAATCCTTCATTTCACTGCAGTGTGTTAGCAGACTGTCTGTCTACCAGAATGGCAGTCTTGCAATGGAATTCCTTCTGCATTTTGAATCTCTGCAGAGGTTTCTTCTTCAAAGTTGCCCTTTTCTGCCGCAGGAAAAACCATTTTTGTTAACTCTGGCGTAAATCCTGCCAATGTTTGTTTTGCATGGTGGACATTCTCCCACCAGCGTGGGCCCTGGAAATGTACCATGACTGTCAAGATACATTGCATTTGCCCACACTTTTATTCTTAACATGAGGGAGGCCTTTCCCAACCTGTTAGGAACACTTTTCTGTGACAGTCCAACACACCTTCCCTGCCGATCTAACTCTCTCATGGTGCACTTGATTGGGAAGACAGCAGTTTAACTTGCTGAGGAAAGCCATGAAAGCATCTACAAGTATGGCAATGTGCTGAAGACACAAATGGAGGATGTTCTATTATTTTGCAGATCCTCAGTTACCACCCTCCTATAAAGCAGGCAATAAAAACGTTTCCCAGCTAGCTAGATCCAGTGAGCTCACCCTCATCATCCATAATTAGGCTTTCCTGTTTAAGTTTTTTTAACTTAATTTTTTTTTATTGCTCTATTCAAAGTGTACAACTTGTAACTAATACCAACGACAGTTCGGCATAGTAGTAAACAGCATGAAACAAAAGGAAAATTAATGACAGCTGATATTGGTCAAATAGCACACACAGTTCACAATGGCAATACTATTAGAAATACATATGCAAGAAGACCTGCACGTCCAAGTGCCTCATCAGATTTATAGCAAGTTATACATCCTGAAATGCCGAAGCAGGTCAAGAAAATCCCTACATCAAGATGCAAACAACATAAAATTGGTGATACAATGATAGGTGGGCCATCACACAGGCTGTGTTTTCAAAAGGTAGGATCTCAGAGGGTCCCAAAAGTCTCTGGGTGAGAAGCCGGTGGAACGGTTGCAGCATAGGTCCCAGACCAATCCTCACACAGAGACGTCCGTTAACCAATCTTGAAATTTTGGAGCTCCCTGTACCCCCTCACGTCATGGCCACCCTATGTTTACCCAATAATAGGTCAGTGGGCGTAAATCTGTGAAATTTCTTAGGTACCTCCTTGACATAACCCAACAAAATATTCACCGCAGTCAGATGAACAACATTATCTGTCATGCTCACACAAATCCAAAATGTAACCACTGCTGAGCAGGACCATGCCAAGTGAAGAAAGTCCGCCCGAGTCCCACATCTCTTACATTTAGTATCATCTGTGCTATAATATCACGCAAAGTCTGAAGGTGAGAGGTATGCTCTTAATAAAAACTTGTAATGTATAAGTCGGTATCTACTGTTAAGAGATACCTCCTGTGTTTGCTGGCAACAAAATGTCCATAGTTCATTGGAGATACCATGACCCAGATTGTTCTCCCATGCCAGGCGGGTCCGGGTGGCCTCTGAAGTCACACGCTACATCACCGCAGTATATAGTCTGGTAATTAATTTGTGAGGGAGCAGATTAGACAGCAATACTGTTAGAACAGACCTTGTCGGAGGCTCCTCCTGGAATCCAATAAACAAACGGCAAATTTCTTAAGAGAGTTTACCATGGATTAGCACATCCAACATTGTAGCCGGTAAGTCACCCAAACAGATTGCCTAGTGTCTCAATGCCCTTCTGTGCAAGAACTCTAGGCAGTCATGGGATATAACTCAACTGCAGATTGTGATAGAACTTAATAGGCATCAAGGGAGAGTACGGGGTTGAGACACCACACAGAGAAGCCAGTCTATTCCAGGCCCAAATAGTGCAGTGGACAGTATGGATCTCTCTGGGTGGTCTCGGAAAGGTCACAAATGGTGCAGCAGGCAAGGGAGTGGGGGAAATCAAGCATCTCTCATGAGGGGCCTGTCGATAATCATGAAACCAATGATGAATGAATTGTATCTGTGCCACCAGATAATACACTTCGAAATGTGGGGTAGCAAAGCCCCCCCTTGTGATATGGAAGCTGCAATGTGTGCCAGCCTATCCGCGATTGTCGACCCACCCACGCCAATTTGATCATGTGTAACCGTGAGTGAAGAAGGCCTTATTTAAGGGGATAGGGATATTTTGAAACAAGTGAAGCATCTTAGGCAAAACAATCATTTTTATCAAGGCCTCCCTTCCTGCCAAGGAGAGGGGCAGGGTGATCCAGCGATCAACTTGAACCTGCAGAGTGTCCATGCAAGGACCATAATTTTCTCGGATCACGGTGGGGATGTCTGTATGGTAAAGAATGCCTAGATAGCTGATGGGCGTAGTTCGCCATTGTAGCGGAATCAAAATTTCTGGTCTAGTGGCGTCGCTGGTCAAAGGGACCATGGTGGACTTGTCCCAGTTAATCTGCAAACCCGACCAGCGTCCAAACTCCACTATATCCTCAACAATAGGAATCTGATTAACCACCGGATCCCTGACAATTAGCATAGCATCATACATGGGTAATAATGTGTGCCGCAACCCCATGCTCACTCTCCGTTGACAATGGAATTCACGCAAGGCACATGCCATGGGTTTCACAGTCAGAGCAAAAAGAAGAGGCGACATGGGGCACCCCTGCTGCATCCCTCTACCAATTTGAAGTGGTGCAGACAATCCACCACCCAGACGCAACCGAGCCGAAGGGGCAGTGTACAAAAGCTGGACCCATTTTACAAATGCTTCGCCGAGGCCTAAGTTGGCAGTTCGGGCTGGACTGTTCCCATGAGGCACAGGGTCAGACTGATTTGCATATGGCCATGACTGAACTGGGGTGGCGGAGTGAGCTAAAGAATGATGATGGATTAAACCCAGATCAGTTGACTGGGGGTGAGTGCTTGCAATGTTCAACACTCCGTCCATCATCCCCTTTGGTTTTGCTATGTTCGCCCTAAGTTGGCAGGGTATGCCCAGACGTGGGTCCCTTGCTCACTTTCCACTGGATTCAAGATATCCTGGCTGATGATGGCTGTAAGCCAGAAACCGGTCCCAGGATGCTTGTTTCCGGTCCAGGGAAGACATGGCTTGGCAGTTCGGGCTGGACTGTTCCCATGAGGCACAGGGTCAGACTGATTTGCATATGGCCATGTCTGAACTGGGGTGGCGGAGTGAGCTAAAGAATGATGATGGATTAAACCCAGATCAGTTGACTGGGGGTGAGTGCTTGCAATGTTCAACACTCCGTCCATCATCCCCTTTGGTTTTGCTATGTTCGCCCTAAGTTGGCAGGGTATGCCCAGACGTGGGTCCCTTGCTCACTTTCCACTGGATTCAAGATATCCTGGCTGATGATGGCTGTAAGCCAGAAACCGGTCCCAGGATGCTTGTTTCCGGTCCAGGGAAGACATGGCTTGGCAGTTCGGGCTGGACTGTTCCCATGAGGCACAGGGTCAGACTGATTTGCATATGGCCATGTCTGAACTGGGGTGGCGGAGTGAGCTAAAGAATGATGATGGATTAAACCCAGATCAGTTGACTGGGGGTGAGTGCTTGCAATGTTCAACACTCCGTCCATCATCCCCTTTGGTTTTGCTATGTTTGCCCTAAGTTGGCAGGGTATGCCCAGACGTGGGTCCCTTGCTCACTTTGCCACTGGATTCAAGAGAGCCTGGCTGATGACGGCTGTAAGCCAGAAACTGGTCCCAGGATGCTTGTTTCCGGTCCAGGGAAGACATGGCTTGGCAGTTCGGGCTGGACTGTTCCCATGAGGCACAGGGTCAGACTGATTTGCATATGGCCATGTCTGAACTGGGGTGGCGGAGTGAGCTAAAGAATGATGATGGATTAAACCCAGATCAGTTGACTGGGGGTGAGTGCTTGCAATGTTCAACACCCCGTCCATCATCCCCTTTGGTTTTGCTATGTTCGCCCTAAGTTGGCAGGGTATGCCCAGACGTGGGTCCCTTGCTCACTTTGCCACTGGATTCAAGATAGCCTGCCTGATGACGACTGTAAGCCAGAAACCGGTCCCAGGATGCTTGTTTCCGGTCCAGGGAAGATATGGCTTGGTAGTTCGGGCTGGACTGTTCCCATGAGGCACAGGGTCAGACTGATTTGCATATGGCCATGTCTGAACTGGGGTGGCGGAGTGAGCTAAAGAATGATGATGGATTAAACCCAGATCAGTTGACTGGGGGTGAGTGCTTGCAATGTTCAACACTCCGTCCATCATCCCCTTTGGTTTTGCTATGTTCGCCCTAAGTTGGCAGGGTATGCCCAGACGTGGGTCCCTTGCTCACTTTGCCACTGGATTCAAGATAGCCTGGCTGATGACGGCTGTAAGCCAGAAACCGGTCCCAGGATGCTTGTTTCCGGTCCAGGGAAGACATGGCTTGGCAGTTCGGGCTGGACTGTTCCCATGAGGCACAGGGTCAGACTGATTTGCATATGGCCATGTCTGAACTGGGGTGGCGGAGTGAGCTAAAGAATGATGATGGATTAAACCCAGATCAGTTGACTGGGGGTGAGTGCTTGCAATGTTCAACACTCCGTCCATCATCCCCTTTGGTTTTGCTATGTTCGCCCTAAGTTGGCAGGGTATGCCCAGACGTGGGTCCCTTGCTCACTTTGCCACTGGATTCAAGATAGCCTGGCTGATGACGGCTGTAAGCCAGAAACCGGTCCCAGGATGCTTGTTTCCGGTCCAGGGAAGACATGGCTTGGCAGTTCGGGCTGGACTGTTCCCATGAGGCACAGGGTCAGACTGATTTGCATATGGCCATGTCTGAACTGGGGTGGCGGAGTGAGCTAAAGAATGATGATGGATTAAACCCAGATCAGTTGACTGGGGGTGAGTGCTTGCAATGTTCAACACTCCGTCCATCATCCCCTTTGGTTTTGCTATGTTTGCCCTAAGTTGGCAGGGTATGCCCAGACGTGGGTCCCTTGCTCACTTTGCCACTGGATTCAAGAGAGCCTGGCTGATGACGGCTGTAAGCCAGAAACTGGTCCCAGGATGCTTGTTTCCGGTCCAGGGAAGACATGGCTTGGCAGTTCGGGCTGGACTGTTCCCATGAGGCACAGGGTCAGACTGATTTGCATATGGCCATGTCTGAACTGGGGTGGCGGAGTGAGCTAAAGAATGATGATGGATTAAACCCAGATCAGTTGACTGGGGGTGAGTGCTTGCAATGTTCAACACCCCGTCCATCATCCCCTTTGGTTTTGCTATGTTCGCCCTAAGTTGGCAGGGTATGCCCAGACGTGGGTCCCTTGCTCACTTTGCCACTGGATTCAAGATAGCCTGCCTGATGACGGCTGTAAGCCAGAAACCGGTCCCAGGATGCTTGTTTCCGGTCCAGGGAAGATATGGCTTGGTAGTTCGGGCTGGACTGTTCCCATGAGGCACAGGGTCAGACTGATTTGCATATGGCCATGTCTGAACTGGGGTGGCGGAGTGAGCTAAAGAATGATGATGGATTAAACCCAGATCAGTTGACTGGGGGTGAGTGCTTGCAATGTTCAACACTCCGTCCATCATCCCCTTTGGTTTTGCTATGTTCGCCCTAAGTTGGCAGGGTATGCCCAGACGTGGGTCCCTTGCTCACTTTGCCACTGGATTCAAGATAGCCTGGCTGATGACGGCTGTAAGCCAGAAACCGGTCCCAGGATGCTTGTTTCCGGTCCAGGGAAGACATGGCTTGGCAGTTCGGGCTGGACTGTTCCCATGAGGCACAGGGTCAGACTGATTTGCATATGGCCATGTCTGAACTGGGGTGGCGGAGTGAGCTAAAGAATGATGATGGATTAAACCCAGATCAGTTGACTGGGGGAGTGCTTGCAATGTTCAACACTCCGTCCATCATCCCCTTTGGTTTTGCTATGTTCGCCCTAAGTTGGCAGGGTATGCCCAGACGTGGGTCCCTTGCTCACTTTGCCACTGGATTCAAGATAGCCTGGCTGATGACGGCTGTAAGCCAGAAACCGGTCCCAGGATGCTTGTTTCCGGTCCAGGGAAGACATGGCTTGGCAGTTCGGGCTGGACTGTTCCCATGAGGCACAGGGTCAGACTGATTTGCATATGGCCATGTCTGAACTGGGGTGGCGGAGTGAGCTAAAGAATGATGATGGATTAAACCCAGATCAGTTGACTGGGGGTGAGTGCTTGCAATGTTCAACACTCCGTCCATCATCCCCTTTGGTTTTGCTATGTTCGCCCTAAGTTGGCAGGGTATGCCCAGACGTGGGTCCCTTGCTCACTTTGCCACTGGATTCAAGATAGCCTGGCTGATGACGGCTGTAAGCCAGAAACCGGTCCCAGGATGCTTGTTTCCGGTCCAGGGAAGACATGGCTTGGCAGTTCGGGCTGGACTGTTCCCATGAGGCACAGGGTCAGACTGATTTGCATATGGCCATGTCTGAACTGGGGTGGCGGAGTGAGCTAAAGAATGATGATGGATTAAACCCAGATCAGTTGACTGGGGGTGAGTGCTTGCAATGTTCAACACTCCGTCCTTCATCCCCTTTGGTTTTGCTAAGTTGGACAACACCATAAGATAAAAAATACCCATTCAACAGTGCCAAATGCCTTATCAGCATCTAAAAACACAGCAATTATTGGAATGTCTGGGTTCACCTGATGCATGAGAGCAAAAGTGAGTGAAGATTATCCTCCGTAGATCAACCAGGTATGAAGTCGGAGTGGTCGGGGTGGACCAGACATGACATTAGTGGAAGCAGGCGATTTGCCAAGATCTTGGCAAGGATCTTACTGTCCTCATTAATAAGTGAGAGGGTAGAGTATGATTCACACCTGGACGGGGATTTATCAGGCTTAAGAAGAGTGATTATAATAGACTTTCACATTGTTTGTGGTAAGAGACCTGCCTGAAATTCCTCCTCATAGAGCGCCAGTAGTAAAGACGACTATTCTGCAACATAGGTTTTATAAAATTCAGCAGGGAGGCCGTCGCTCCCCGATGCGTTCCCGTTTCAATTGCATAATAATGGTTTTCATCTCCACGACAGTCAGAGGCTGACAGAGGAGCTTGCGCTTCTCACGATCCAGCCACTCCAAGGTCAGCCTATTTAAATAAATCGACATGCCTGCGGGAGTCATCTGTGACTGTGAGGTGTATAGCCATTGATAAAAGTTTACAAACATCTGCAGTATATACTCGGGTTTGTATTCTTTGCCATCAGCCGTGACCAGATTATAAACGTAATTGGAGGCCCATTTAGGCTTAAGTAGCATAGCCAGGGTGTGTCCCGATCTGCCGCCCTCTCAACATCTTCTAGCCCACGAGTATTTGCCCAAGAACTTCATTTCCCTTTCAGCCTCTTCATGAGATTCGAGGAGGAGCAAACGCATGGTATCTAAAAGTTGATTATCCTTGGTTCCATCATATCACAGTTCCATGGAACAAAGGTCATCCTCTAGTTTTGCAAGTTACCCCTGATAGATTTAAGGATGCTGTGCCCCTTAGTCATACATTCCCCAGATAACAACATTGAGGACCTCCCAGAAGTTAGCAACAGAACTAACAGAGTCCTTATTTATAGCAACATATTCATTAATTGCACTCGAATTTGTTCCTTAAAAACAGTATCCAGTAAGTTTTTGGGTTGGAGGCGCCATAGCGGTTGACACTTATATCTGTTGGCTACAGCAATATGTAGTATCATCGGAGAGTGAGCAGATAAGGTTTGGCGTAGATGCTGAATAACCCGTGTCCACCCCAGGACATCCCGCGAGCCCACCCAGATATCAAGTCTGGAGGAGGTGTTATGTACAGAGGAGGGGAAAGTGTACTCACGAGACCCCCCGTGTAGAGATCGCCACAGATCCACCATATCAAACTGCACCATTATATCGACAAAGGCAGAGCGGGACTTGGTAAGGTGGCGCTCATGACAGTCACAGCAGTCTAGATTAATGTCTAAATCAAGGTTATGACCTCCTCCCCAGATAATTGAATGTGGTTCGACTTCCAGGACATTCTTAAGGACGGAGAGGAAGAAATCAGGGCAATCTATATTAGGCCCATATGCATTCAATAATGTAACATGTGTGCGCCCAATAAAACACTGCACTAGAAGATACCGGCTTTCCTGGTCAACAAGGGACCTAAGGTGGTGGAAGGGAATTATTTAACGTATTATAATGGCGACCCCCTCTAGAGTAGGAGGCATAGGATGCAAAATATTTAAAGGGGCCCCATGTCGCAAATAAACCGGACTTCCTCCCAGGTAATAATTGAGTCTCCTGCAAATAGATTATGTCAACCTGATGCTGATTGAGATATGGCAAGACCTGGCGGCACTTCCGGTGATTACTAAGGCCTTGGACATTCCAAATCAGTGTGCCCGTGTGTGTGCACCTTGAGACTTAAAGAATATAAAGTTGGTGAAGATGCTTAAGAATGCAATTGACATGATACCAGACAATGAACAATGCATGTTGTATTGCCAAAGTGCCTGAGAACCCCCCACCCAACCCCTCTCCACACCAGGACCCAGTGACATCCCCAAACAGGAAAAGCAATCAACCATAGAAGAAAAGGAAACATGTTTGCAAGATATACTCCCGATTACATAATGCAGCATGAAGCTGGGGGTGGCCAGAGCACAAACTAAAACAAATATATATCATCAGCCTACCATTTGACAAGAGCACAATGCAGATTTCAATACCCAGCAGAACTCAGATAAGGTGAGCAGTTGGAGCCCAACAACATGTAGGAGAGACTACAACAAACATTATTAGTGCAAGTTCAGTCACTTTGGAGAGAATTCCGGGCCAAATGATGGCAATGACCAGAGTGGCTTAAACGTGGTGGCCTGGGTATAGAAGAGCAAGTGTGGACAGTCATTCCACCTCATCCAGAGAGGATCTGGTGTTAGACGTTGAATGAGGTGGTGATTTTCCTGGTGATGAAGACTGCTGCAAGAACGTTAGTGATGCGGCGGGATCAGTGAAGAACTTTTGTTTGCCCTTCCAGTAAAATGCTATTTAGCTGGGCATAACATGACATAGGCTATTCCACGCTCCTGCAGTTTCTTTTTCACTGAAAGGAACTTTCTGCAAGTTTTTTGGACTGATTGCGTGATGGTGCACTTCCTTAGTCTCTCGCACCAAACAAAGCACTTGATCAATGTCTCTATAATTTAGAAACTTAACAATCATGGGCCTAGGAGATGCTCCAGGGACAGGTCGAGGGGCTAGAGATCGATGTGCCCTCTCGATCACAAAGGCCTGAGAGAAGCATTCGGCACCAAACAAAGCGATGATGAGCTTGTCAATGTAATCCTCCGTACGCCCATAGCAGTAGATTCAGGAATGCCAAGAATTCGAACGTTATTTTAACTAGATCTGGCTTCCAAATCTTTGTTTTTCAGTTGCACCTTGCAAAGCTCAGATTTGAAGTCTGCCAAAGTCTTGACCTGCTGCGTTTGCACGTCTTCTATGTCGAAGATGCGCTGTTCAGCATCCGATAATCTTGTGTGCAGTTTGTCCATACGGTCTTTCAGGTCATCCATGCGCCTAGTGAGAACATTTAATTTATGATCAATAACACTGAGACTGGTACGCATGTCCAGAAGGAGAGTTTTAATGTCCTCCTCAGGGGGAAAGTCGCCCCCTCCCCGGCTCCCATTTCCTCTGGAGACTGGTCTTCAGATGCCTCAGGTTGCCGCGCCTGCTGTATAGACTTATAAGTCAGACGCTGTTGTTTAGCATCCGTTTTGCCCATTGTTAAATTGTATATATCACCAGTCAATTAGTAACCAACATTAGAGAGTAGTGTGCCAGGAAGATGCTTGTGAATAACTGGATGTCCTGGCCAATGACAGGGAACACACTCCCCCTCAGCCAACACAATACGTAGCACCTGCCGTAGTCAATCCCAAGCAAGAGTTACACAGCGTTTCAAGTCTCCAATGATGCCGTGGAGAAAACAGGTGGCAGAATTATGAAAAAGCCAATGAGGTGTGCAGCAGGTAGCAGCAGAGAGCAAAATAAGGTATACCACACTGACTGCCCAACCGGAGAAGACGGAAGGCAAACACTTCCCTACCACGTGTCAGTACTGCCCATGACCGGATCCAGTGCCAGCATGAGCCGACAGGGCCTCTCCACTCCAGCCCGAGGATGATGTAAGTAGGCCCCGACTATGCTATGGGCCGCTCCACTGCCGAAGGCGCCACCGGCTGTCCCCAGCCCTTCCCACACCGACGGGTGCTCACCACCACGATCCAGGTGGTCCAGTCCAGCGCCAAGTGGCATACCCTCACAAGTCAGTGGCACACACCGGCACTGCGCCGCAAGTGCCAGGAGACCAGGGCGGAAGCCCGGTGGCGCAGGCCCAGTCCGGGTGGTCTTCCTCCAACTCTCATCTGCTAGGTGTCCAGTGGGCCCAAATCATTTCCGCCAGCACTGGGTATCAAAGGTTGGCCACTCGCATTCCAATGCCATCAAAAAAGCAAGCGGCAGTGCAGGATTGTCAGTGAGGATAGTGCTCTGGCCGGCAGAGCTCACTCAAAATACCGCCATTTTGGATCAGTGCTAAGCCGCGCCCCCATTTTAGTTTTTATTTGCAGTCAATTCTGTTTGTTTTTTCAAAGTTTTCAAAATCACTGGATGTTAGTGTTTACATTTTTTGTACCATAAAATTTCATGAAGGCAGTGCTCTCCAGTTCATTCCTAGTATCAATTCTTCCTTCCTTGTTTCCTGAGCCTCATGTATTCCTTCTACCCTTTACTTGAATTTGTTCTTTCACGTAACAGTTTGTTAATTCTCTCTCCTCCCTGTCTGTCTTGCACCAAAATGCTTCTTCCCAGAAGGACATTGGCAATATATATCAAGTATGTGCATGGCTGGGAATATGTGTGCATCACATTAAGATTTGATTTCAGCGAGAGGGTGCTAGAGAGCCTGAAGCAAGATGGCCGCACATTAGTGCAGCTCCGCCGGCCAGGCATTTAGAATCCGCTCAATATCCGTCCATCCAACATCCTCATCATTTTAAACAGAGTTGAATGTGTGCCACGGGGCCCTGATCCTACAGAGCTACCTGGAAAAATCTGCGGTAGCTGCAAAGTGTGGCTGTAACCGCGAGATGTGTGTGGTGGGCCGTACCGGGCACAAGCCGCCATGGTTGACGCGGAGCAGCACGCTGGGAGGTGAGAGTGGAACAGATAATCACTCCAGCGGGGGCTGCCTTGAGGCACAGCTGGCTGGCGGGAAGAGAGACAACGGCTAACTGCCCTGAGGCGCAGGGCGCGGGCCTAGGGGAACGACTGAGGCCTGCGGCGCCGCATAGCCTGGAGCTGCCTGACGGGGCCCAGCCACGTGGAGCAGCGGACCACCAACGCAACGAAGGCGCAACTGGAGCGGCTGCGGCAGGAGCACACGCTGTGGTCGAACCGATGCAAACATAAAGAAGCACATCACGGGTGAGGAGGGACCCGGAAACACCACTTTCGGCCTGCAAGTGGAGGCGCCATATTTCCGGCTTACTGTAGGCCCCAGCTCAACATGGCAGGGGATAACAGGGATATTGCTGCGTGTTCCCCCCTGCAGGGACGATAACGGGCGGCGCAGGGAATCACATCAGGCATGATCCAGGCTGGGGGGGAGTGGACTGACAAGCGAGCAGCACAAGTGCATGACAGGGGCTGGGCCTGGAGAGCGGGCTACGAGACGCCGCTGGCTCAGGGAATAAGCTCAGTGCCCCGATTCACTAAATCGCCTGCTCCGCTTTCCGGTTAGACTATATCGAGCTGGTGGAGACACTAGGCCCGAAACAGAGCACAACCAGATATCAATCCCTGTCTAGCATACGCATGCTGCCACTCATAGCTGTGAAGGTGATTACACCAGACACGATGGGAAAGCTGGATAAAGGGCAGCCCAGGCTTACTTTTGAGGCCAAAAAAACACTGCGCTCAGCACAAGGGGACCAGGGGGACTCTGAGCAAGATCCTGCTGACCAGGGATATCCACAACTTGCGGAGACCCTGCAGGCCATGCAACAAAGCCTGGTCTCCATCGACGGCAAGATAGATACCCTAAATCAGCGCATGGACTCCATGTCAGCCAAATTAGACAAACAGGCCTCTAGAATCACGGAAGCGGAGCAAAGACTGTCCACGGTAGAGGATGGCATGCAGGCCATGACTCGCAAGTGTTCTGAAATGGAAAAGCTCATCAGTGTCATCCAAGCCAAAAATGAAGATTTAGAGGCGCGCTCCTGACGCAGCAACGTACGTATAGTGGGCATACTGGAGTCCACAAATACCGGCAAGATGGAGCTGTATGTGGAGCAGATGCTCACTGAGCTGTTTGGCTGGGAAAGTTTTTCATCTGTCCTGGTGGTTGAGCGTGCCCACAGGTCGCTGGTGGCGAGACCGCCTCCGGATGCTCCTCCGCGCCCGGTCATCGCTAAACTATTGAACTACTGCGATCGAGACACAATACTCCGTCTGGCCCATGAGAAGGTGGAATTACAGCATCAAGGGTTCCAAGTCACATTTTTGCCCAGATTTCACGGCCACAGTGCTGGCGGCGAGAAGAGAGTATCAGGCGGTAAAGAAACAACTGCAGAAGGCGAACATAACCTACGCTATGTTATACCCGGCCAGGCTAAGGATCGAGTACGATGGGCAGCACAAAATATATACTTCCCCCAAGGCGGTGCAGGAATTCTTGAAAAAAGCTACAAAAACAAAGTGTGCTCATCGATCGCAAGCAGCTGAGGACTCGGACTGACAATAAGTATGCGGGCTGGGGTGCCCTCGGGGGCCTTGGCATGTAAGACTCACGCGCGAATAAATGGGCCGCACCGCTGACACAAGGGTGACGAAGTCGGGTTGGTTAGTGTTATCTACACCTGGACACCTCCGTTGAGGAGGGTGTTCGGGCTCCTGACGACCCTCCAGTGGGTGACCCCCTTCTGAGCTGATAAGTACTGTTTACTGTTTGGGGTTCGGGGTCTGTCTTCAGCATGATTGGGATGCTGCTGTGAGAGGGCTGGGTAGGGGGGTGGGGGAGAACTACTGGGATGTTTTGTGTGGCTTGCTGGTACTCATGGATCCGATCTTTGTATTGCATTTTGCCTCTACTTACGGATATTGTATCTGACACACTAGATGGCCGGAATGAAAGGTGCGGATAGCATGTCGATTTCTTGTGTGACATAGAATGTCCGCAGGCTGAATTCCCCCCAAAATATCAGACAAGTACTGGCCTCCCTTGACAGACTTAACATTAAGATAGCTTTCCTCCAGGAAACGCACTTGACGAGACATACTGAAACCAGGGTGGGCTCGCAATGGGCTGGGTACCGTCTAGCTTCCTCGCACTCATCGTACGCAAGGGGGGTAGTTACACTCATAAAGAAAAGTCTCCCGTTCACAATGATCTAATCCACCATGGACGACGGTGGAAGATACGCCATAGTTCATAGCAAACTATCTGGGTCGCTTGTCACCTTAGTAAATGTGTATGGGCCGAACACAGACGAGCCTGGATTTTTCGTAGGCATACTGAATGTGTTGCGTGAATGGCCAGAAGCCAAAATGTTATGGGGGGGGTGACCTGAACACACATCTAGACCCCAGCAGAGACAAATCAAGTCAACAGGGCGGACACTCTCCCAAGGCAGCCCGCATTATCAAGGGTGGGATGGACGAACTGGGCCTCGTAGATACATGGAGGCTCTGCAACACTGAAAAGCTGGAAGGCAGACACACATCCACCGCACACGGGAGTTGGCCGAGTTTAGACTACTGGCTGCTGAATGAGGGTGTGAATGCGTGGGTGTCCGACATTGGCATGCTGCCCAGAACTGTATCCGATCACAACCCGGTCAAACTCACTTTGGTCCCCCGCCAATTCACATGGAGATTCAGATCAGAGGCACTGCTAGACCCACTGTACACAGCCACGATCAGGGAGGCTATAGCCCAATACTTTAGTATAAACAAGGGGTCGGTGAGTGAGGCCGCCACACTCTAGGAAGCCTTCACGGCCACTATCAGAGGAACATGCATCAGTACTAATACGGGCATACTTAAAGATATTCGGGGGCAGCTTTCGAGAGTTGAGAATGCGCTAAAACAACTTGAACGGGAACAGGAGATCTCCCCAAACGAGGACACACTGGCTCAAATTAAAGACCTAATCCTAGAATATAACGAGCTAGCAGCGGGGGAGGTTCGCTACCTATCTAAGAGACACGTGGCGCATGCATACAGAGAGGCGGGTAGACCAGGCCACAACCTAGCTACCAAGATTAAGATGAGCAATGAACATCACACTATAACAAAAATCACAGACGAAATATGCGTAACAATTCGGGCCCTCCCAAACAAGAAAGCGCCGGGGCCAGACGGACTCACAAGCGAATTCTATAAGGAGTTCGCGGATGAGTTGATACTCACCTGTTAGACATGTACGAGGAGGCCTATGAATCGGGCAAGCTACCGCCAACGCTCAGAGAGGCCTTGATAATCACACTCCTAAAGAAGGACAAGACGCCATCCCGTTGCGAATCGTACCGCCCTCTGTCACTTATCAACCTAGATGCAAAGATACTGGCAAAGATACTAGCCACCAGACTCCAACCCCTAATGCCGAAGTTGGTCCTACCGGACCAATCTGGGTTCATACCAGATAGGTCCACGTCGCACAACCTGCGCACGATCTTTGCCATGTTTCACCTCCTGGACCCCGACCTTCAAGCCGCAGCAGTTATGCATGATGCGGCCAAAGCATTCGATTCTATTGAGTGGAGCTATATGTTCCGGATCCTACAAAGAATAGGGATCCCTGAGTTTTACAGTAGATGGGTGCGGTTCTTATATACTGACCCAACGGCACGCGTCCGGATAGAGCGTCTGACGTCTGATCCTATCAGGATCTGTAGAGGGACAAGGCAAGGGTGCCCTCTCTCGCTACTCTTTTTTTCATTGATGCTGGAGCCGCTGGCCTGCATTATCTGGCAGCGCCACAAAGAGTCGGCTCTGCGGTTTGTGCAGCAGCCTGTAAGTATATCGCTATATGCCGATGACATGGTGCTGTTCGTCAGGGAGCCGCAGACATATCTTGCGCCAATTTTACGGGAGTATATTAGATTCGGGCGCTTCTCAGGGCTTAGCGTAGATTGGAATAAATCGCTTATAGTGTCGCTGACCGAAAGTACAACTCTGCACGCTCTGGAATTCCCCCTTGTATGGTCCGCTGATCCTGTGAAGTACTTAGGAAAATGGATTCATCGCCACCCAGAAATAGTGGTGAGGGAAAACTATGGCAAAGCATACACTGCGTTAGAACACTCAGGGGCCGATTCCGATTCGGGCTGGAAATCTCTCCGACCGAGCCGGACCCGGAGAGATTTCCGACCGAATCGGACCCGTGCAGCCCGACCGAACGAGTACGATGCGCACGTATGCCATCGGACTCGATTCGGTCGGACTCCCATTGAAGTCAATGGGAGCCTGTCGTACAACGCGTACGCAGGCTCCCATTGACTCAATGGGTGCGAGGCGGACAAGGGCGCCCCCTACAGCGTGTATGCGGCAAAGCGACTCGCGCCGTACACGCACAGGTAGGGGGGACCCATGGGTCCCCCCTGTGTGTGACTTGCGCGGCTATGCGTACAGGGGGGTCCGACACGGACCCCCAAAGTACGGCTCCGACTGCTCTTTGGAGCCGGACGGCGCGGCTCGGTCGGACTGCTGGCGGCGCGCATCGTACTTACCTGGCCGGGGAACGTCTCCATTGCGCGGTGCGAGTCGAGTCCGAGCGAGTCGGTCGGTGCGGTTAGACCCGGGAACGAGTCGGTCGGAGCGGTCGGGACGCCCGGACGAGTCGGTCGGCGATTTCGCATCGTACTCGCTCGCCCGGACGCGCGTACGAATCGGTCGGGAAATAGGGCTCCGAATCGGATCCGGTTAAGCCGAATCCGATTCGGAGCCCTACCGGCCGAGATCGGAATCGGCCCCCAAGTGTCCAGATAGACGGGGATGCCGTTGTCATTGGCCGACCGGATAGCCCTTATTAAGATGATCGTTCTGCCACGATTCCTGTATTTATTTAGCAACATACCCATAAAATTGACCTGTCAGTTTTTTAAAAACATACGCTATCTACTGGTGAAACTGGTGTGGGGGGAAGCAACCCCGGGTAGGATGGGATATATTCATTTTGGATTAAGACAAGGGGGGCTTTAACGTACCCGATATGCATTTATATTACCTCTGTGCGCAAGCGCAATACGCACACTATTGGTACAAACCCCATGAATTAATTCCTCACGTAGCAGTGGAATACAGGGATGACCACCCAATCCCTTTATGCAGTATCCTATCGCACTCCAAACGAGGAATTCCCAAAGCTGAAATTAACACTATAGACACCACAATCGCAGCTTGGCAGGCTATAGGGCGCTCAGCAGCGAAGCTCCCATTGTACGCCCCTATGCTCCTGTTGGCGCATCACGCAGCACTATCGGTAATGCAGGAGGCGGGGGTAATGCACACCTTAAGACAAGCAGGTATAGAAAAAATGCAGGATTTGTACCCGAATGGTAGATTTCTCACGTCAGAGGAGCTACAATACATACAAAACAAGACACCACTATTCATGTTCACATTTCATAGACTTAGGATGGCTGTGCAGGCACACTATCACACCTTTCCTGATGAGCCGCCGACAATACAAACACTGCAGACGCATCTAGCCCCACACGGCATAACTTAATCACCAAATTATACAGAGCCGCCAGGGACAAAAGTGTTACTGTCGAAGCTAGAAGCCTAGCCCGCTGGCATGAGAAGCTTTAACCCCAGCTCACACAGAAAGAATGGGAGTAATGTTTCCAACTCACTGTTGCTCTAACTCCGAACGGCAACTTGCATATTATTCACTTCAAATACCTCCATCAAGTGTACCACACACCAGTTAGATTGTATAAATATGGTCTCAGGGAGAATGATGTATCTAAGAGATGTGGGGCACAGAGAGCGGACTTCATACACCTAGCGTGGGAATGTCGGCGGGTCTCCGAGTTCTGGGTGGAGGTGGTACACCGGCTTCAGATCATGTCTGCCACCAATATACAGTGCAGCCCACAAGTTTGGGGCCGATTCCGATCTCAGCCGGTAGTGCTCCGAATCGGATTCGGATTCACCGGATCCGATTCGGAGCCCTGTTTACCGACCGAATCGTACGCGGGTCCGGCCGAGCGAGTACGATGCAAGCACCCGCAAAATCGCCGACCGACTCGAACGCGGCTTCAACACACTCCGACCGACTCGCATGGACACGACTCGCACCGCGCTATGGAGACGTTTCCCGGCCGGGTAAGTACGATGCGCGCCGCGAGCAGTCCGATCGACTCGCGCCGTCCGGCTCAAAAAAGCTGTCGGAGCCGGACTTTGGGGGTCCGCGTCGGACCCCCCTGTACGCGTAGGTGCGCGAGTCGCACACAGGGGGGACCCATGGGTCTCCCCTACCTGTGCATGTACGCCGCGATGCGCATGGACGCGTACACGCTGTAGGGGGCGCCCTTGACCGCCTCACACCCATTGAGTCAATGGGAGCCCGCGTACGCGTTGTACGACAGGCTCCCATTGACTTCAATGGGAGTCCGACCGACTCGAGTCCGATAGCATGCGTGCGCATCGTACTCGTTCGGTCGGACTGCTAGGGTCCGATTCGGTCGGAATTCTCTCCGGGTCCGGCTCGATCGTGGAGAATTCCGTCCGAGATCGGAATCGGCCCCATAGTCTTCTGTGTCTTATGCCACATCTAAACGGTGCAATTGGTAAATTTACAAAAATTGCACTGCTACTAGCAAAGAGGAGGGTGGCGATGAACTGGGAGAGCAGGGTGGCCCCGCTGCCCGAGCAATGGATAAAGGACCTGGTATACTGCAAGGAGAACCTGGAACTGTCCAGCCACCTCTAGACCCAAAGACATTTGGGAACCACTTATGAACTACCTGAGAACAAGGGAGCAAGCTACGACGGTTGGAGGGAACGATTGATCATGTATTCCACGTAAAATTGTAACTCTGTAAATTGGACCTTACCAGGTAGGTCGCTCCCCCGCCACACAGCTCCGCCTGTGGTGTCCTGCCCGCCGCTGCTGCTGGTAAGCTCGCCCTCTGCTTGTTGGCCTCGGTGCCCGCTTTTGTCTGTTTTTCCCTCACTGCCCCGATTCACTGTATCGTGTCCTTTTTTCCTTCTGTACCCTCGCTGCCCCCATTGCTGTGTGCCCGTTTTTCCTCTGCTCCCTCGCTGCCCCCACTGTACTGCATCCATCTTTCCTTCTGTACCCTCGCTGCCCCCATTGCTGTGTGCCCGTCTTTTTCGCTGCTCCCCTCGCTGCCCCCACTGTACTGCGTCCATCTTTCCTTCTGTACCCTCGCTGCCCCCATTGCTGTGTGCCCGTCTTTTTCGCTGCTCCCCTCGCTGCCCCCACTGTACTGCGTCCATCTTTTCCTTCTGTCTCCCTCGCTGCCTCTCTCCAATCCCGCCGCTGTGTCCCCTACGGCCCCGCCCCCTGACTGCCCATTCGCTGACCCTGCCTCCCAGCTGCTCCTCCCTCCCACCTCCCCATATATGGCGGCCGCTGCGCGGTGAGGAGAGCGACCCTTGACCTTACCAGGTAGGTCGCTCCCCCCGCCACACAGCTCCGCCTGTGGTGTCCTGCCCGCCGCTGCTGCTGGTAAGCTCGCCCTCTGCTTGTTGGCCTCGGTGCCCGCTTTTGTCTGTTTTTCCCTCACTGCCCCGATTCACTGTATCGTGTCCTTTTTCCTTCTGTACCCTCGCTGCCCCCATTGCTGTGTGCCCGTTTTTTCCTCTGCTCCCCTCGCTGCCCCCACTGTACTGCGTCCATCTTTCCTTCTGTACCCTCGCTGCCCCCATTGCTGTGTGCCCGTCTTTTTCGCTGCTCCCCTCGCTGCCCCCACTGTACTGCGTCCATCTTTCCTTCTGTACCCTCGCTGCCCCCATTGCTGTGTGCCCGTCTTTTTCGCTGCTCCCCTCGCTGCCCCCACTGTACTGCGTCCATCTTTTCCTTCTGTCTCCCTCGCTGCCTCTCTCCAATCCCGCCGCTGTGTCTCCTACGGCCCCGCCCCCCTGACTGCCCATTCGCTGACCCTGCCTCCCAGCTGCTCCTCCCTCCCACCTCCCCATATATGGAGGCCGCTGCGCGTGCCGGCGCCGCTGGCGCGCCGAAGGCGCGCCTAAGGCAAGCCCGTCTGCGCCCGTCCGTGCCTGGACCGCGCCCAGCACCAAACCCCTGGCCCCCGCAGCAGCCAACCCACCCACCGGACTTACGACACCGCCACCCTCAACGCACTCAACACCGGCCGTATCCCCGGCTGCCACCGTGCCACCCCAGGACGCACCCACGGACCCTTCGCCTGCCAATCCTGCAAGTTCTCCTGCCTCCGGACCTGCACCGCACCCGCCAAGCCGAGCACCAGCAGCAACCACCTGAAGTGCATCCTGCTCAACACCCGCTCCGTCCACAGACACGCCGTGGAACTTTGGAACCTGCTCGACTCCACATCACCAGACGTCGCATTCCTCACGGAAACATGGATGAACGCCTCCTCAGCGCCCGACATCGCCATCGCCATCCCGGACGGATACAAGATCACCTGTAGGGACCGCGCCAACCAGACCGGAGGAGGCATCGCCATCGTCCACAAGAACACCATCCGCATCACGACCAACTCCGACGACACCTTCACAGCCGGCGAACACCTGCACTTCCAGATACACACCGACCCCAAGACCACCCTCAGAGGCACCCTCATCTACAGACCTCCAGGACCACGCACACAATTCAGCGAAGACATCGCCGACCTCATCAGCCCGCACGCCCTCCCCTCGGCTGACTACATCCTCCTTGGGGACCTCAACTTCCACCTAGAGAACAACAACGATCGCAACACCACCACCCTGCTGGACAACCTCACCAACCTCGGACTCAAGCAACTGGTGACCACCCCCACACACCACGCCGGCCACACGCTTGACCCCGTCTTCTCTTCCAGCAAGGACATCTCCTTCAGCCACACCACCGGACTCCACTGGACAGACCACAGCTGCGTCCACTTCAGCTTCAGCAGGACCACCACGCACCACCACCCGCAACAGTTTCCGCGCAGAAGCTGGAACAAGATCACCACCGACCAACTCACCACATCCCTGAGCCAGAACCCTCCCGCCAGCTCAACAAACCCCAACCAAGCCGCCAGCAACCTCACAAGTTGGATCACCAACTGCGCAGACGACCTCGCCCCATTGAAGACCCCCCCAGTCAGACCCGGCAACAAGAAAGCATCCTGGTTCACCGATGAACTCAAGAAATCCAAGAAGAACTGCCGGGCCCTCGAGAAAGCATGGCGCAGAGACCCGACTGCAGACAACATGACCACCCTCAAGCACGCCACCCGAAAACACCACCAGCTGATCCACACCACCAAGAAAACCGCATTCAAGGAACGACTGGACAACAACGCCCACAACAGCAAGGAACTCTTCATCATCGTCAAAGAGCTCTCGAACCCCAGAGACGGAAACAACGACATCACTCCCTCGCAAGACCTCTGCAACTCGCTCGCCTCGTTCTTCCACAGCAAGATCGCAGACATACACAACAGTTTCAGCACACAGCTGACGTACCCTACGACCGTTCCAACGTCCCCCACCTCCACCCTCCGAGCCTGGACCCCGATCAACACCGAAGACACTATCCGCACGATGAACTCCATCCACTCCGGATCACCAACCGACCCCTGCCCTCACCACGTCTTCAACAAGGCCGACGCCGTCATCACACCCCACCTCCGGGACATCATCAACACCTCCTTCGACACCGCCACCTTCCCAGAGAGCTGGAAGCACGCCGAACTCAGCGCCCTACTGAAGAAACCGTCAGCGGACCCCACCGACCTCAAAAACTACCGCCCCATCTCGCTCCTTCCTTTTCCTGCCAAAGTCATCGAGAAGACCGTCAACAGACAACTGGCCGCCTTCCTCGAGACGAATGGATCCCTCGACCACTCGCAGTCCGGCTTCCGGGCCAACCACAGCACCGAGACCGCCCTAATCGCAGCCACCGACGACATCCGAGCCCTGCTCGACAACGGGGAAACTGCGGCCCTCATCCTCCTGGACCTCTCCGCAGCGTTCGACACAGTCTGCCACCGCACCCTAGTGCAATGCCTGAACAACGTCGGAATCCAAGAGAAGGCACTGGAGTGGATCATCTCCTTCCTCACCGGAAGAACCCAGAGAGTCCGCCTCCCCCCGTTCAGTTCCGAGGCCACCGAAGTCTTCTGCGGCGTACCACAAGGATCATCACTCAGCCCCACCCTCTTCAACGTCTACATGAGCCCCCTCGCAGCCATCGCACGCCAACACAACCTCAACATCATCTCCTACGCCGACGACACCCAGCTGATCCTCTCCCTCACCAACGACCCCACAACCGCCAGAACCAACCTACATGAAGGGATGAAGGACGTAGCCGAATGGATGAGGAACAGCCGCCTGAAACTGAACTCAGATAAGACGGAAGTCCTCATCCTAGGATCATCACCCTCTGCCTGGGACGACTCCTGGTGGCCCCCTGCCCTGGGCAACGCACCCAAACCAACGGACCACGCACGCAACCTGGGCTTCATCCTGGACTCCTCCCTCTCAATGACCCGACAAGTCAACGCCGTCTCCTCGTCTTGCTTCAACATCCTACGCATGCTGCGCAAGATCTTCCGGTGGATCCCCACCGAAACCAGGAAGTCGGTCACCCAGGCCCTCGTCACCAGCCGACTGGACTACGGCAACTCCCTCTACGCGGGAACCACAGCCAAACTTCAAAAAGACTCCAACGCATCCAGAACGCCTCAGCTCGACTCATCCTGGACATCCCCCGACACAGCCACATCGCCGGACACCTGAGAGACCTGCACTGGCTCCCCGTCAGCAAGAGAATCACGTTCCGACTCCTCACCCACGCACACAAAGCTCTCCACAACCAAGGCCCCAGATACCTCAACGACCGTCTGACCTTCTACACTCCCACCCGCCAGCTACGATCGACCAACCAAGCCCTCGCCGCCGTCCCCCGCATCCGAAGAGCCACAACGGGAGGAAGATCCTTCTCCTACCTGGCTGCCAAGACGTGGAACTCCCTACCCATCCACCTCCGCCTTACCCAGGACCACCTCTCCTTCAGGAAGCAACTCAAGACCTGGCTGTTCGAACAGTAGCGGACCCCCTCCCCCAAGCGCCTTGAGACCCTCTGGGTGAGTAGCGCGCTATACAAATGACAAATGATTGATTGATTGATTGATTGTAACAGTCAATGTATTTGTCAATGGGGGCACATGTGTAGCGTGATCAGCAAGCCAACATTGTTCTTTTTGTTGTTGCTGTGTTTTTTCAACGAGAAAACACCAATAAATAAAAAAGAAAAAAATAAAGATTTTATTTCAGCAGATAAGCTATTAATGGTGAAGATTTAATGCACCATCCTGCTGTTCTTCTGTTTAGTCAAATGGCAATGACTGACTGAAAAAGGATTTTCTACTAAGGATATAAGGTGTATGTTTTGGGGATTTCTCTACCATATTATTCCAAGCACATGTTACATTGGCCATTTCTTTATCGCACGATACTGAGGAAGTGTAATCTTGATCCTATTTGAGATAACTTCGGAGTGCATATAATCATACGTAGTCAGCAAAATTTCAGAGTAATTAATCATACTAATGAGAGTGCGATATTTCATATTTAAAGTATCTCACAACTAAATATTGGTGCATAGAATGTGAATAATAAAGTTATGTAACCCTTACAAATTTTGATATGACTGGAGAAATTATAATGAAAATTTCTTATTGTGAAATTATTAACTAGGATGTGTGCAACTAGTATTTAACATTCATACCTATAGCCCAATTAATCTTGTGTAGGTATAATTATAGTGACACTTTCATAATTTGTTGCATTATATTCATTCTCATGAGATACTGCATTTATTTTATTTTTGTAGAAATGGGCATGTATGTGTAGTGTAGTGCACTAGCCAAAGTCGACAGTTAAATTGAGGCCTAACATGTATATTAGCCTAACTTTACGTGTCATTTTATTTTAGCCTAACCTTCTCTGTATCAGTGCAAGCTCGAGTTGTAATCTCACGTATTGTCTGTGTTTAGCCTTCGATGCGGAATGCTTAGTCTCATTTTGTTTCCACTACAGGTGTGGCTAAGCCTCATTAGTTGGAATAAAGGAGTTTTGTCTTAACAGATAGCAAGGCATGAGAAGAAGGAGTCGGCTGAAGAAATCGCAGTAACAAGCAAGGACAGTAGTTAACATGGGAGACCAGAGGAATGACCCAGGACCAGAGAAGATTACGGCTTATCGAAGTGGGAAAGGTGGTGAAAGTATACAGTTGTGCCAGAGCTATGGAAAATTTCCAAAGAAGAAGCCACGTGGGAGTGTCAACTCGACTGCAGTTGATATTATGTGCTGCACTTAATGAGGGAGAGAGTCCATCTTAAGTTTTCACAGAGAGCAGACCCATGCTTCTGCTATCTTCATGCTACTAGACCCATTGTTGGAGTGTTTTCTACTGAAGACTCTGATGGCTGACACCTTTCTTCTTTCTTTCCTGATCATGCCCGTACCCAAATACTTTTAATTTAAGGTTGTCCTTGTTATGTAGTATAGGGAAAGATAGCTTGCTCATTCTCGTTAAAGAGAATCATCTGATGCAATTTAACCTTCATTTCTTTTTCCTGATCGTCTGCATTATAATCTTGGAGTTAGTTATCTGTTTTATACTATATAGGGTAAATCTCTTAAGGAGATTTGGACTTATTCTGATCGTTTTGTACTTTTATATGATTTTTCTGAGATTGATCTACATTGATTTGTTTCTAAATTTATAATTAAACCATACTAAACTCAGTTCAAGTCGTCGAGTATATTAATGTGTGGCCACATTGGTTGCACTGTATTGAGATTAGCATAACTAGTGATTTTTCTCTCCACCGCTCACTCTTCTAGTAAATGGGTCCAGACTTTATCAGCACCAAGAAAGGAATGGAATAATGCATTATCAATCTCTGATCTGTGCCTTTCCCTGCTCTCCTTGGCCATGCAGAAGAAATCTGCTGAGGAATTAATAAGCAGCCTGCTGACTGCAAGAGCTTTGATGACAACAAAATGAACTGCTATGCAGAAAACAGCTGAAGTAGTAAGAAAAGTTCATAAGCTACAGGAGAACATTGGTCGTTTGACTGTGTAGGTCACTGTGTGTATAATTGAAACTAGTGCAACATAAGAGGTGAACTGCTAATTGTAGCAAGACTACAAAGAAAGGTTTCATATTTTGTGAAGCTTTCCTTTTCTTCTCCTTGTATTTTTTACACTGGTGGGCTGTGCCCACTGGCTATTGGGCCCAATTCACAAAGGTTTTGTTGTGACATATTGTTGTAGTACTTTGGCTGGTTCTTGGATTCCAGGAGTAAACCAGTAATTCGGGAGTAGGTCAGGGTACTATAAACGTAAATAACATCTGCTCACCACCCAATATGTGTGACTCAGGCTCATTGTGTTTATTAGGAAGTCAGTGTGATGAGAGCTAAGTAATGACTTCTGCCAAGCATATACTTTTTGATTGCATGAAAGCAGTACAGGGACTGCTGTGCTCTGTAAGCAGGGTTTACGTGAGAGTCGCATCATTACTTTTATTTGTGTTCTGTGCAGCATTTGCTTTAAATGGACTGTTTTTGTGTACTTTCCTTCTTGTACTAAAGAACAAGTACAACTACTCTGTTGGAATTAAATGCAGCAATGCTGAGAAAATCAGGCGTAAACCAGATGAGGAAGAATGTAATGCCAAAATGTCAGGGAAGGGGAATTTGAAGTAAGTCCTAGGAGCCTAGGGACATGTTGTTGGTCACAAGGATATATTTGGTGTTTTAGGCCAGATTTGCATAGCAGGAGCAACATTCATAGAAAAGTACTTAGATGTAGGGGCTGCACTTATACTAATTTGATATCACAGGATGCCAAAGCAGTATAAATTTGGCTAAATTCTGTGATTTTCAATTTCCACTAGAAAGGAAATATTTGTTTCAGTAGGGTTTTGTGGAGTATTATCAGTTTTAAATATATGCCTGAAATCTAAATCGTAAAGTTAGCAGGGCAAATAACTGAAACCTATAAAAATGTAGTTCAGTCCATGTGTTTTTGGAAAATGCGTTTTGGTACCCCCCTTTTTCTCAGCCCCCGCTTGATGGATCATCCCGAAACTGTACTGGATGGAGATGAGGTGGATGAACTTTTTTGGGAAAGTTTCATGAAGGTTCGTCAAAGGGTGCCAAAGTTATTAGCAAAACAAAAAATGTTCTTCCTATGGAAACTCCGACCAATTTATGACTAAACAGTGGTGACCACCACTGTGTAATACATATATATATATACACACACACACACACACACACACACAAACACACACACGCGCACACACACACACACACACACACACACGTGCGCACACCCACACACACACACACATATATATACATATATATACACACACACACATATATATATATTTGTGCCTCCACCATGCACAATGTTGTCATCAGTTATGTCATTTCAGATGTTGTTGCAATGATGTTATCAAAGATGTCATAGAACATGTCATGAGTGATGTAATATGGCAGGTAATTAGCAGTGCACGGTCACAGATCGAGTTATACTTACTGTAGCACACAAGTTAAGTCACTTCGATAATTATAACTAGGGCTCCTGGTTTTATGGTATTTATTTTTTTGACATTTCTGTCTGTATTTATCCATATATATTTTTTGCTAATTTTATCTGTATTTATCCATATTTATTTTGGGTTTTGTGGAAAAATGAAGCTGAAATTAGTATATTTCCACATTTATTTAACCGGTAAATATGCACTCATGCTTGAATGCCTACTAGGTTTCAATGTTGTAAACACCCACAGAAGTTAAATCAATGCATTATAAGAAAATATTCAAATTTCAGTATCAACCTTGTGCATATCTACTGCTGTTAAAGCCTTTTTACTAAAATTCCTTTTTTTTTAAACTCCCTTACCTATCAATCCACACAGCTATTGGCCGGGCAGTCATGGCACACAGTATTTAGAATTACTCAAAAAGCAACCCAATTTCCGATAATTATCCAGATTTAAAAATAAATACAGACAAGAAAATAAATGTTTTCTGTCTGTATTTATCTGTAAAAATCAGTAAAAACGGAAAACAGGGAGCCTTAATTATAACTGTTGAATTTCAGTGGTTTTGATTATTTAAAATAGTATTGTTTTAACAGACATTTTCACCTTACCATAATGTCCCTTTAGCCTTTGATTTTTTTGAGTGAATTTCTAGGTTTTTTAAATGTAATCTAAGATGTTATTGCAATTCCTAACCATAACGTGACTTTAAACTTTGCTTTACTCAGTGAATTCTTATGTTTTTTTTAAACATAAAGTAAGATATACATTATTG
This sequence comes from Calotriton arnoldi, assembly GCA_963921515.1. Lineage (NCBI taxonomy): Eukaryota > Metazoa > Chordata > Amphibia > Caudata > Salamandridae > Calotriton > Calotriton arnoldi. The sequence continues at coordinate 602,771 of CAWUFW010006318.1, read as the reverse complement.
CCCGTGGTGTGCGGTTGGGCATAGGGCCAACCCCCCTGCACCCAACCCCCCCACCACTGCACACGGCTGACTATGTCATGTAATAATATAAAGGATGCCATTTTAAGTAAGGTACACCTGCTGGATTTGTCAAAGAGTCAGAACACCCCAATATAAGCAAAGCATACCTATTGGCTTTATCAAAGAGTAAGCACAATCACTATTATGAAACATTGCAATGTGGGAATTTACTAAATATACATTTGATTATAGTTATAGTTGTTTTTTTGACAAAGTCAGTAGACTTTTTCAAAAAGACAACTATAATCAAATGTATATTTAGTAAATTCCCACATTGCAATGTTTCATAATAGTGATTTTCAAAAAAAAAATTCAATAAAGAATTTGAAAAACAAACATTAAACATGTATTTGAATCTTTAAAAAAAAATTTGGGCCACAAAGTGCAGCCATAGAATTAGCAATAAGGGGGTCTCTGCACTGCAGCTGAAGAGCATACAGCTGCAGCTCAGAGTGATTTAAAAAATATGGTGTGCTCTCCTGGGGTCATGGATGCAATGTCCCAGGAGACTTACTGTGTTTTTTTAATGTTGCTGGTTGGCTGTTGCAATCCCTACATCCCTCCACAACATTAAAAAAAAGTGCTTGATGGTGGCCCTGTCCCATCTAGGGGCACCACCAGGAACCAAAAATATCAATAAAAGGCCCTTGCAGAACATTATGGGGTGCTTCTTGCTTGGAGCAGTGAATAATAAATGAGTGGCTCCAACCGCTCATTTATTATACTTTTTTAAACATTTCTTGGGGTGCCCCGGTCCCACTGTGACACCCAAACTTTATATTAACTTTGGGGCTGTGGGGAGAGCCCCAAGGCCCTCAAGGTCCCTGTCAGCTTCCCAGCTAACACCCTTAGTGGGTGTCAGCGGGAGGTGGCCATTTTTTTTAAAGTGGGTGCCCCGATGCCCACCTGGACACTCATGACATGGCCAATCATGAGGGGCCGCAGGTGGGAGCCCCAAGGAACTTGTGGCCTCTGCCATCTCCTCAGCCAACACCCATCCTGGATTCCGGTGGGAGCCGCCCATTATTTTAAAGTGTGTGCCCACCCGGGGCATCCAGAACATGGCCAATCATTGGAGGCCGCAGGGTGAAGCCCCAAGGCCCTTGCCTGCTTCCCAGCTACCACCCATCCTAGGTGCCGGCGGAAGGCAGGTACATTCTTTTTTTCCCACCGGGGCTTATTTTTCTGCTCCTGCCAGGCAGAAGTAAAGTTGTTTTCCCTGCCCGAAGAGCGGGAATTAAATTTGTATTCTCTACAAGAACTCTCCTGAGCAGGGAGCAGCAGTGTCCTCAGGGATGTGATCCCTGGGATACTGCTTTGATCGGGCCTGGGGGATGGTTTCCCCAGTGACTGTCTATGGCTCAGGAGGGGGGCCGACCCCCCTCCACATAAAAAACTGACCCCAGGAATGGAGTACCCAGGGCCTCTCTGAGGATCGGGTGGGGGGCTGCATACCCCCTTACCCATAATTAAGGAATTAGCCCCTGATTATGGGGTCCATGGAGCCTTACACAGGCTCAAGGAGGGAGGGTTGCACAACCCCCTAGCCCAAAAAAATGGATCAGCTTTATTACAGAGGCTTCGGGAGGGGTGCTGCATGCCCCCTACCCCATAATAAGAGAATTGGCCCTGGGGGATGCGGTCCTCTGGACCTCCTAAAGGTTTGGGAGGGGGGCAGGGGACTGGGTCCCGAGTCCTTAAATGGCTATCACAACTTTGTTGATGTGGTGGTAGCCAATCAGATTTTTCCTTTAGAACTGTTTGATCCCCAGGCCCTCTGCATGTCTACATATACATACATTTTGAATGTTAATTCCCCCCTTGGCTCCTTTTTAGGTACTATTTCAATATTGCTGCATGTTGTATCCTTTTTCCTTGATGTCAGTTTTGTGCTAGGAAGAGCCACACCTTGTAGACTTCATGCAAGTACGGCTTTTGAACGGTACATTCACCTGAATTGATCCAGATCTGTGGGGGACTACAAAGCACCAGTGCTTGATACAGATTTACACTCTATATTGCTCACCTATAATGGGAAAACAGAAAATGATCCATTTGGCCCCACAAGCCCAAGGCCATACAACTATTGACAGCTTTCTAGTACTGGCTGTTGGAGTCATCTCTAAGGAGATTTAACTGGCTGAGCATTGACTTCCACTCACTGCTGAGGATGTTGATCCATCCCTATCTTTGGCCCCTCAGCACCATAGCGATGTTTCAGTTAGGGACTATGTTCGTCCGGGAGCGAGAACAGCGCAAGTGAGTGTGGCAACAGGAGGGGGGGACTATAACGCGGCTAAAACTGACGTGAGATCCCCTGAATCTGGCCCAATGGTCAAACAAAAAAAATAATGGTGAGGGGTGTGAGACAGGTCACGCAGGGCAGTTACCCCGGACAGTTTCATCCCCCATTCAAGTGGTCTCTCGGATTACTACAAGGGAGGCACATACTAATGAAAATGAGCAGAAGCTTTCTGGGCCTTCCTCCAGTAATAGTAGTCAGGGGAAAAATCACACTATAATCTTGTCACCAGAATGTGATCCCCTGACTACATCTATTGACCAAATTCTTTCCACCCCCTCCCTGTGAATCACCTCCTAACGACCTCATGCCCATCTGTGGTAGTTTGGCGTCTGGAGTGACAGACTGAGCTGAAAAATAAGGTGACACATTGGCTCCTCTCCAAAATCAACTTCGTTTCAAATCTCCA